>JANHFM010004409.1:2953-14833 GCA_032468115.1 Grayia smithii
TAGTATTTTTTCTTTTTTATGTAACTTTGCTCAGGGAAGTCAAGGGTGGGGGGAGTGTTAGGGAAGGGAAGGGAGGGGGGTTATTATTAAAAATTGTAAAACTTTTTAATAAAAAAAAGTCAGAGGGCACTGCTACAGACCTTTCTGCCATCGCTTGCCAGGACGGTGGTGGATCCCACGCATGCGTGCCCACACCCATAATTTTATGCCCTCCACCCTGAGCATGCGTGCATCTGCTCCCACTTCTGGCACGCAATGGCACAGTTTTCTCTCTCTCCAGGCTGCAGAGCCTTTGTAGGAGCTTGGGGAGGGTGAAAATGGCCTTCCCCACCCCATCCCTGGAGGCCCTCCAGAGCCAGAAATGGCCCATTTGCCAACTTCTGGTAGGACCTGAAGGCCTGTTTTTTTGCTCTCCCCAGCCTCCAGAGTCTTTCTAGGAGCCCGGGGGAGGGCGAAAATGGCCTTCCCCACCACCCTGGAGGCCCACCAGAGGCCGGAAACAGCCCATTTGCCAACTTCCAGTGGACCCAGAAGGCCCAAAAATCAGCCAGAGCTGAGCTTGCATGCCCACCAATATGGCTACGTGTGCCACATGTGGCACGCGTGCCAAGGGTTCACCATCATGGCTATAGACACTAAAATTCTCATAGGACAGACTGCAAAGTTGCTTCAACTTAAAAGGGCAACATGTACAAAATTTAATTCATAAGCTACTAAATTTTCAATTAAAATGGATGTACCTGTGGATGCCATAAAGAAGTTTGCGATGCCTCCTTGACAGTAAAGCTGAGCCTCCCCATGATGCCTGTAGAGAAAGATTATTCATTAAAAGTTATAAGGTAGGCTGGGCTGAGAAATAGCAACTGATATAAAGTGAGCTTCCATGACTGAATATAGACTTAAACTTTAATAGAAGTTTCCCCTGTCTTCAAATTTACTTCTACAATATACTGGTTTGAATCTCTCAATTTTGCATTTGCAGCATATTCAAAAGATTAAGCTAGATAAATATTTATATTCATATTCATTGTTCTTATAAATGTCAATCTTAAATAACAATGACAATGATAAATTTATTTAACACATGAATGGATGGACAGGTCATGTTTTCAAAATGTTCTTCCAGAAGAAAATTCTATGTCTGTCTTATCCACAATTCTAAGAAATGTTAGAGAAAAGTTGTTAAGTGCTCCATGACCTATAAATTCTTCAAAAAAATTTGTAATTCATGTTTTTTGGTGTCAGATAAGCTGGTGATGATCTTAGACAGCAAGATCATTCACTAAATGTTATGCCAATCGACAATTGATTTGTATCCTCTAAAATATGGCATAATTCAGACATGGAAAAAAAGTTCTGTGGTTATTTTATTTAGCTTGATGTTTTTTAAAAAACTGAAGAAATAAAATCACCTAAGACAAGACTACAAATTTCCTATACAAACTTAAATTGAAATGGCTATGATATCATGGAAAATGCATGCAAGTTCCAGTTGCCAGAATTAGAAAAACTTTGAGAATACACAAAGGAAGAGAAAGATGAGTTTAGATAGAAAATAGTTTATGGGATACAATAGAAAGTCTGAAAACTGAATCAAACAAGTTCTAAAGAATTGAAAGAAAATGAAGCAGAATTGATAATACAACAGCAGTGGGATCACATGCATTGGGTGCAGAAAGAATGAATAATAATAATTTGTATGTATGTGTGGGTGTGGAGAGAGTATATGTAGATAGATAGATAGATGATAGACAACAGACAGAAAAATAGATTGATATTAAGGAGGCTCCTTGGTGCTCTTAAACTTGTTTGTTATATTGAGATGTTTTATTATTAATGAAAACTAGATAACATCTTCAGTGAAACTTTATTACATCATCAATGCATCATCATCATTATCAAATAGGAACTAGGTGCTGAAAGATAATCTGTAAACAAGAAACTAGGAAAGAGGAAAGAAGCATGGAACTAGAAAGAATCTTTACATGAAAAATTATGTAATTATTTATATAATTATTATGTAAATTAATAGGAAGAGATTAAGGTTAAAGATAAAAAGAGCTAAACTACAACTACAAGGAGACTGGCAAAATGTAAGGTAATCTAAGAATTTTAGGGATATAGATCAGGAGGATGGATTAAAAATGCTAACATTTTGGAAAAGGAGAAACTATTTTAAATTTCTGAGTGAATGAAAGTTACATCTTTATGGACAGGTTTCTAGGAACAATCATATTTTCTGATTGAAGTCATAAAATAGAGCAAGTAACATTTTGATCCTACAAAAGTTGCTGAGTGACAGAACCTAATGGCAAAGGATATTAGAGTTGTGATTTAACTAACATCTGGAAAGCCAGAGATTTCTATATCTTAAAGATATAGACTTACATGATGTCATTCTCCGACATTAGTATCTCTGTTGAGTACCAAGAAAAAACAGCATGTCTAATAACTTTTTAACTCTACCTAAATTGCCTGCTGCCTAAAATGCACAGTAAGTTTACAAATATAGATTTCAGTAAAAACTATTCTCCAATCCTATAACATCCAGAAATTGTTTTATTGAATTTAGTGTAGATTGTACAGAGTCCATTCAAATGGTATTGCTCAGTTAATAAGCTGTGCTGACATTTTGTTTCAAATGGACTAAGGTAATAAATCATGTCTTATCGGTGATCTGAATCTGTCTCCAGCCATTACAGATTTAGCACATTTTATATAGCTTTTTCTCTGGAGGCTAGAATGGAAAAGAATAATAAATTACAGTGAAGGTAGCTTACAGTTTGTACCTGTAAGGCATTTTCCACATTTTTGCATGTTTAACTTTGGATTAGTCTTTACAACAGCTATAGAGGAAATAGAGAAAGTTGCTTTCTTATTAACTGATAATAACATACTATCTCTATCACAGCTATATCAGTAGCTAGCTTGAAATAATACTAGGAATTTTTAGTTCCTCTGAATGATTAAATCGAAACAAGGAGACTTTCAAACTAATTATTATCAAGTAACCAAGAAATCATAAATTCTGAATATGAATCTCTTTTTTTCCTGATAATTCATCAACAAGAAAAGCAGAAAATTAATGAATAGAAGATATAATGATGGCTGATATGATGAGGGGTCTTAATTTATTTTAATGCTAATTTTAATTTTGTTTTTTATTGTTTTTTAAAAAAATGTTTATTGTATGCTTTGTCTTCTGTGAGCCGCCCCGAGTCCCTCGGGAGATGGGCGGCATATAAATACTATTAATAAATAAATAAATAAATAAATAAATAAATAAATAAATAAATAAATAAATAAATAATGGCATCTAGCTCATAAAACTTTTATATATTTATCTTGCTTACTTTGATTTCCCAAAATTAACATAAATGATATACAAGGAATTTTATCTTTTTCACTCATTCTATAGTGTAAGTGGAAAGGTACACAAACCAGTTTAGATTCTGGAAACACTAACCAAAACAATTCCACAGAGTTCTCATAAATGAAAAATAGCTGCTATTGAAATCTAAGAGTAATTCCAGATAATCCTCTGAAATAACTCAATACCCATTAAACAATAGGATAATGACATTTCTAATAACTGCTACAGTGGGCTAAGATCAGTGATGCAATTAATCAGCCTCATGTTTGGCTTCTGAGAGCATAGTTTGGGGGCTTTAACTATGTTCATTATTTCATGTAATGAAATAAATGTTCATTTAACAGCAGGCATTCTTCTCCCAAGAGGAAGAAACAAATGATTAAATTGGAAATGGTTCCTACCAACACAATAGCTCAGGCAGAAGATAAACAGGTGACATTGACAAGAGACCATTCTGAAGAGGCTCTACATACAAATCCAGATCCCTTTATGAATTCTTTTTAGTTTTAACAAGATGTCTTGCGGGTAGAAGACCAGTTATTTCTTTTCTTTTTCTTCCGATTTGTGTATATGGGATAATAAGAGGATCTGTGCTGCTCAAGGACAATCTCTCCCTCCCACTTTATTTAGCAACCTTGGATATTATGTTCCTAGTACCTATAAATAAGCATTGTTTAAAAGAACATAATAACATTAATTTTATTGTGGACAAATTATGTTTATTTTACCTTGTATTGTTACCAGAGTTGGTTGATTGATTGGAGCAGTATAAAAACAAGGCAAGTTGTTTTTATAAAAGTAAGTAACAAATAAAGAAATGAGCGACTTCAATCACCAGAAGGGCGGCATATAAATTTTATTAATAAATAAATAAAATAAATAACAAACTGCAATCTTGATTATGGTTCTTGGGAAAAATGTGGGGTTGCTAAAATCCTGGAATGATTTTCTTTTGGAAAGAAATTAGAAAGATGGAAAGAAGAAGGGGAGGAAGAGGGATCCCCAGATTAGGAAAAGCATCTGTAGGGGATCTAAGAAGTCCATTGCTTAACAGTGAATGAATGAATGAATGAATGAATGAATGAATGAATGAATGGATGGATGAACATTTTAATAGAGTAACTAAAGCAATAAAAGTAGTTGGATCTACCAGCATCTTCCAGTTAGCACTGCATCTCCAAAATTTCTTACTAAAAGGAATTCTGCCTTCATGCATAGTTGATAGATGTCTGTTTTAGAAAGGCTGCATTTAAAAAATGCTAAAACCAACATAATCTTTCACAAAATTTGAAATATTTATAACTAATTAAAGTAAGAAAGCTGACAAAATAGATAAACCAAAGCATACTGTATAGCAGATATATTCTTAGTCTTGGGATGGAAAATTTTACACATTAGGGAGCTTTGCCTAAAGACGTTATCTTTCCACCAAAACAGTGCTCTCAATTCTTGGGCAGAAGAGAGATTTTACAAAAAAACAGACAAATCAAATTATGTTTTCAGAACTCCATTAATTTAAACAGAAAATATTATCACAACTTTTTCAGCATCCTGATTTGTGAAAATACTTCTGCGAGAAAAAGAAGTAAGAGAGTAAATAAAAAAAGACCATTGCTATTAAAATTAACTTACATCAACATGCAGCCAAAGATTGTGTTTCTCACATATGTCAGCAATCTCATTCAAAGGATCAAATGCTCCCAAAACAGTGGTACCAGCTGTAGCGCTGACAAAAAATGGTGCAGAACCCTAGAGAAATAAAGATTGTTTACAATTCTCTAGAAAGTATATTACAGAGAATACAGTGAGATTTAGAAATCTATACAGAATTAATATTCCTTATATTTTACATTTTTTTTTGGCAAAAATAATATTAACAGCCAGTTTCTCTCCAAAGAGATGATCCTTAAAATTATATATCTGAAGCCTAGATTACTACCCTGTTTCCCCAAAATAAGCCCAATCAGGCTTTTGAGCACATGGCAATAAGGACAAGTGCTTATTTCAGGGTTCAAAAAAATATAAGACAATGTCTTATTTTTGGGGAAACACAGAAAAATACTAGAATGTCAAAGATATACTGCCAATTATTGGTACTCATTTACAGACCTATACTGTCTTCGTCCTTAAATCCAGAGCAATTCTTTCTTTAATTGGAGGTGTATCCCAGATTGAAGCACACATTTCTAAAATAATACACACATTATTTTCTTACTCCTAATCAATCTATAAGTTCCTTTGTAATCGATAAAGAAATTTTTTGGTTTACCCACCCAGAGAAAAGGAGTTTTTTTTTAAAAAAAAAAAGAAAACAACAAAGGCTGCTTTCATGTACTTTGGGATATATTAGTTGTAGAAGGAAAACCCTTTAGTTAGCAGAATTCCTGTAATTTCATCCTTTTTTTCTTAATGAGTCTTGCTAAAGAATCTGTGAGAATGGTGCATGGAAAAATAATTTGTATTTATGTCCACACAGTTGCCAAGAAGATCCATACCATGTTAAAATTCAACTGTGCCCTGATCAGTCTAAATTACCATGTTCCCAAAACAAAACAAAACAAAACAAAAATCAAATTGCAGCATGAATATACCATGCCCTTTCAAAGAGGACACAATCAAATAAAAATAAAATTATGGTTTAAAGATTGACATATTATTTACTTGTAAAAGACAAATGCTAAGCCACATTAAATAACTACGACATTTTAGGTTCCTGCATTGTTAATAAATGGAATTTAAATAGATCAAAATCAATACAGTCTACAGCAAGTTAAAGTATTATGGGATTTCCAAATAGAAACTGATAAAATCTTGGCTCATAACATATCAGTTTTGACTGTGGTTGGAAATCAGAGATCGTGAATAATTGATGTGGCAATATCAGGAGCTAGCTGAATAGAAGACATAGAATTGGAGAAGATCACAATGTATCATAATCTGAGAATTAAAGTTGAAAGATTATGGCATAAACTACCCATGATGTTCCCAGAGGTTATCAGTACATTAGGTGCTATATAGGAAGACTCTTGGATGGTATTCAGAAAGAATAGAATAAAAATAGAAGTAGAACTGTGACAAAAGAAAGTAAAGATAGTAGTAGCTGCCTTGAGTGCAATTCCAAACATCCTGAGCATCATTTGAACACCGTCAGCATTGAAAAATCACCATCAGTCAATTGCAAAAGATACCTTTACTGAGAACAGTTTACATCTTGTGATAATATTTTAATACTATTAAATAACATCTTATTTCAGGTCCTTGAGAAGGACTTGTTAAGTGGACAAAAATGCCAAATCCAATCTAAATATCTGGCTGATAGTACAACAAACCATCATCATCATCATCATCATCATCACAAAAATTAGCTGGACAGAAATAAAATTCAAATTAATCTTCATAGAAAAAAAAAGTGGTCTTAGGAAATAAAAATCAAATGAATGGGTACAGAATGAGTCAAATTAGCTTGGTAATAAAACTTGAAAAAGAGCTTGAAACAGTAGTTTATTACAAGCTGAATATGAGCCTGCCGGGGAAAATTACTTTTAAAACAGCAATATAATTTTAAGTTGCATAAACAATAGGTTAATATGTAATTATGGGACTATAATTAGGAATGTAAATGATACTAAGAAATTATAGTTTCTTTTTATTTTCTATTGGTCAAAGCTCACTCTGAATATTGTGCTTAGTTATGGGAATCCCGCATTAAAAAGGATTTAGAAAAATTGGAACATGTTTAGAGACATGCAATGAGAATGATCAGGACTAAGAAACTAAGTCCACAGAAGAAGATTAAAGCCATTGGAAATATTTAGCCTTGAAGAGGCTGAAGAGTATTTTCATATCTGTTCTTCTATCACAGAAGACAGTCAACAGCAGAATCCACTGAAGAGATTAAAACAGACAAGACCATGATGCTTTTTTTGAAACACAGATTGACATGTGTGCACACATATAGCCTTCCAGGATTCCAGAATGCATAGCATGGGATTATACTTATAGGTTTAAATTACAGGAAAGTAAATTCTGACTAAACATTAGGAGAGAAAGAAATGCCTAGTTAGATTCAAGGAGAGGCTAGCAAACACTTTAATTTGAATTGCTGTGCTGACCACGGAGTTGGGTTTGATGACCTAAAAAGTACTTTCCAATTATATGATTCTATTTATGTGAGAAGTTGGTACTTATCCAATTTTAATTATAAATGTTTTAAAACCAAGTGGTTTATTTTTAGCTTAATTGAACTGCATACAACTTTGGAATTGTTAAAAGGAATAAAAAAATGTTATTTACAAATAAATAACAAATCAAGCACCTGCTATATATCCCTATCAATATGGAAGGGTATATGAAGAATGACCGTAGAATGAGCAATGAATGAATATAATTACTGGAAGTACACAAACTTCACATTTAATCCTGGATGCAGTCTGACTGAACCCTGAAATAATACTGCGGGAGTTTCTTAAGGAAGAAATTGATCCAAAAGAGGAATCAGAGATAATTGATAATTTAACCCCACTTTACAAACCACTGTACATGTTGGAAGTAGTATATGGAACTTAAAGAACTTGTTGATTCTGCAGTTATATCCACGTTCAGAAGGAATTCATTAACAGCTACTGGCACAATAAGTGGTCTTGAAAAATAAAGTTAGGGAAAGAAATGGTGGTTTATGAAATCAATGTGAGTGTTCACCAGGATCTGAAAACCTGACCCAAAATGGATAAAACCATAAGCAAACTTCTAATCCTTCCAAAAATCAAGTTCAGGATAGGAATACCTGTTATTGATGTTCTAGGGTTTGTTACTACATTACTCTAAATCTGTGTTATTCAACTAACTTCAATGTCATCCTCATTCATATGTTATCATTACATTTTTTAATATTTAGTTTGTTTTTGACATAGCCATCTGCAATACTCAGGACTTGCACTCAGGTACTTCTATAAAGTAACAAAATGTTCTCATTGCAAAAGCCTAAAGCAAAAACATCAAAACAATGAAAATTATCCTCCCAAGACAATATATGTAAGTTTTCATTGCACTGAACTATTGATTAAAATAACTTTTGATTTACAAACTTAAATACTGAACATAGATGCAAAATAATATCTTCTGAAACCATCAGAATGGCTTCATAAATCCCACTAAAGAGAATTCTTCCAGCTCTGATATAACTTTAAATAGTTTTTTAAGCTTAACTTTAGCAGTAGAAAGGGAGAGCAGTAAGCTTTTATTGTAAAAATTGTCCTTTTCCTGTGCCTTGTAATCCTGAAGCTAGCTGAAAAAATTGTCAGATACGTTTTCACTGGTGAATATTTTTAAATCTTTAATGTTACTGACATAATGTCAATGGGGAAAAAAAGACATCCTGTGTATTAGAAAATTCCATTCCTTTTCTTGTCTCCACACTTCATGTTAGGTCAAACTAATCTCTTATGAATTTAAAAAACATGAAAGCAGCCTCGCATTTTTGCTTCCTAAAGCAGTTTGAAACTGATCTGTGATGTATTCAGTTCTCTAGACTACAAAATTCTGAGATCTTTAAAGATAATATATTTCTTATGCTTACATTTCTATCTGGCTATTAGTATAGACATTATGTCATTTTTAGAGTAACTTGGGACTTCCAGATGTTTCTATTGTGACACCTTCACATGGCTACCTTGTGGAAATTATAGAAATACAGACTTCCTAATAATCTATGAAGCAACACAATAAATATTACTTGCCACAGTATAACAATCATTGCAATTTTATGTGTGTATGATATTGTGTTCCGGTTCCGGGGGCTTCCGGTTCCGGCGTCGGCATCGGCTTCTTTTTCGGGCCGCCAACGCATGTCCTGTCAATCAGGAAACTCAGTGACGATCAGCTGAGTTTCCTGATAAGAAAGCTGACCCCTTGGGTGAAAAGGGGATGGCGAGTTTTGGCCGGGGTCGGGTCTTCCCAGGCTGCTGGAGCACGAAGTAGCCAGCAGCGGAAAGGAGGACCCCCTGGAAGGCTGAAGAACGCTCCAGGACACACTGTTTGCCATTTCGAGTGACATGGACAAGGCGTCCCCACCGACTGTTGCTTTACAAGGTTGGAATTACAGCAGACTAAGAGCAAACAGAGCATAAAAGGAATCAACTAATCGCAAGTATAAAGAAGAATTTTTTTGAACTCAAGAAGGGGAAAAAAACTTGCTTAAAGCAGAGAAGTGAAAGTGCTGATGAAGAAAAGGAACTAGTGCTGCACTTTGAAACTTTCTTTTAAAAGTTAACTTAAAGTTAAATTTGGACTATTTGAGGAATTTGGAATAATTATAATTTAAGCAAGGAAAGAGGAAAATAAATTAAGAAGTAAAGTTTGATTTAAATTGGATTTTCCTTTCCTTTAAGATAATTACAAAGACTGTGAGAACTAAAATGGTGGAGAACAAAGGGTGTGGTAATTAATTAATTAATTAATTAATAATGGCGTACAAACAGACAAAAGGTACAGCTGCTTCCAAGAGTGCCACTTCTTCTCCTGTACATAAACCATCTGAAACTGCACCTCAAATGATTACATTAAAAGACTTGCAGGAGGAGTTTGAAAAGCAAAATCAAAAGCAGGCTGCATCTAATGAAAAAATACAAAATGAACTGAGAGAACAAAGAGAGGATTGGAATAAATTTAAAGATGCATTGCAGGAGGAAAATCAAAGAATGCGGAAGGACATAGTCCTGGCATTGCAGTTTACAAAAGAAAATGCAGACCTGCTTAATAAGAAATTAGAAAAGGTGGAAGAAGAACAATGTGAAATAAAAGGACAGTTAAAGGCGCAGCATGATAGAATTGAGAAACATGAGGAGCAACTTCTGGTGATACAATTCAAAGAGATGGAATATGCGATTAGAATTAGGGGTCTTCCAGAAGATAGGCAGATGCACTTGGAGGAGGTATGTGGCGCAGCCTTGGCGGAGGCAATTGATTGGAAAAAAGAAGAATTGATGATGCAAATTGAGAGAATTTTTCGCATTAATTCAAGAGTGGCTAGAGAAAATAAGCTGCCAAGAGATGTTGTTGTATATTTTAAGGGGAAAAGACTGAGAAATTACATTGTGCAGGCTTCCTGCACAATGGGGTGGGGAATTTGAAAAAAAATTGTAAAACTTTTCAATAAAAAAAATAAAAATAAATAAAAATAAAAAACAGACTTATTCACTTAAACATATATTGTTAATAGTAATAATCATAATTATACTATCATCATCATATTAATTAATCTTCATGTTAATTATTTTATACACATCTTTTAATGCTAACTTCACTTCATTAATCAAACAGCATACTGTCTAAGTATCAATTTCTTATATCCTCACATTTCAAGCTTATCACTATCGTTCTTTATGTCTATTTTTGATATTTCTTTTCCTAACTTTTCTTTCCTTACTTGACTTTGTGATACATTGCTTTACACCCTTCCCTTCTAAACTTCCACAAATATTTTCCTTACCCCCCCTTCATATCATTATATTCAAGGACATGGTATTCTATTTTTTCATTCATATTCCCATTCTCTAACCCTTTCTATATATTTTAAATTTTATTTAATGCACATAAATATATCTACTTTCACTTTATCTACACAATAGTCATATTTTATATATTCTTAATATTACCATCATTCAACCATATCATTCTAATATTAATACAATTTTTACCATATAATCATAACATGTCTCTAACTCTTTCTCCCCTTAACCATTATCTCTTATCCACATCCCTTCCTTTAATCCTATCTTTTTTTTTAATCTTGTCTCCCCTGTTTTCCTCTTAAATCTTCCATTCCATCTACTTCGAGGTTTATATTCTGAATCCATAATTTAATTTTTCCTCCTTGTCCTGTCTTTCCCCACTGTTTAGTTTGAGAGCTTTCTGTTCTAAATCCTATCATTTTCCCCAAGCCTGTTCTTGTTCCTCCCATTTCTTTTTTAATCTTTTAAAGTGTTTTCCCCTGTTTTAATTCCTCAGTTCTTACCCATGTTTTCCCCAAAATAAAACCCTATCTTACATTTTTTTAAATCCCCAAATAAGCTCTTGGCCTTATTTTTGTGGAGGTCTTATTATTTTGAGGTGTGCGGAGGAAACCAGAGGAAATAGCGGGGACCAGCTGCGCATGCATTTAAATATTTTTTGGGAGGGCTTATTTTCAGGGGAGGCTTATTTTAGTGCATGTGCTCAAAAGCCCAATTGGGCTTATTATCAGGGGATGTCTTATTTCAGGTGAAACGCGGTAATTGCTGCTTGGCAAAGTCTAGCGATGTGTATGCAATCAATGATTCTTGATCAGAGAGAAGAAATAAATAGTGAAGATTTAAGTCAGTGGTTCTCAACCTGTGGGTCGGGACCCCTTTGGGGTTCGAACAACCCTTTCACAGGGGTCGCCTAAGACCATGGGGAAAACACATATTTCCGATGGTCTTAGGAACCAAGACACCGCTCCTCTATCCGTCTCCAGGCGAGTCTAATAGGTC
>JANHFM010004411.1:0-10871 GCA_032468115.1 Grayia smithii
ATAGTTAAGATAAGAAACATAGGAATAGGAACATGGAGTTAAAATTTATAGGTTAAATAATAGTAATAGAATAATTGGAAGGTTCTAGTATCAGGAAGAGAGTTTCAGATAATTGTATAACATAGGAATTTAATTTTGTACAATAAAACAATTTTGTGGGGAAAAACCAATACAGTCTAGGTTTCTGTGTTCTGTACTACATTTTTTAAAAAGCTTTGTTTGGTGTCTTAAAAAAGCAGAACTACTGGAGATCTTAATTAGAAGCATACAATTTATTGGTCGTAACTTGAGGGTAGAACCAAATAGAGAAGCCTGCCTTATACTAAGCTAAGCTGTCCATCAACATCTTGATAGTCTATTCCAAGAGAGAAAAGTTCTGAGATCCCAGACAGATATAGTATATGCTCTGACATGAAGCACAATCCCAGGCTCTCCTGCTCCTTTCATGTAAATTGACACCTTTTATTTTATTTTATTTTTTTTAAAAAAAAGAGAGACTCTAAATCATGTTTCTTGGAAACACAGTGCAGAATAAATGAATCCCAATGAGAGCTCAAACATCTTTATTAATGCCTTCCCAAAATCTGTTCTGCAATGTCCTAAATGTTTTATTTCCAGCAAAAGAGCTTTCTGTTTTTCTAACCCAATTTCAGGGTTTTTTTTTAAAAAAAAAATAGTGGTATTTTTGGAGCTTACCTCACTTAGGGCCCTATCTTCGTTTTCTCTCCATTATTCTGTAGATTTAACGCTTGCCGAAGTTTTCCTTATTTAAAAGAGCCCTTGGGAGGAAGGCCTTTATGGTCTCTTTCCTTGAGTTTTAATAGAAAAGTGAGAAGCCAAGGAGGTTGTGAATTCTCGAAAGGCCAATACAATGAAAAAAAAAGGGACTTTTAGCCCCTCCCTCCTCTATAATTAACATAAATGGAAGAATATTTGCTCCACCCATGAGAATTTCAGTATACTCTTTGAGGAGAAAAAAGAAATCAAAAGAAGTCTTATTTTTCTATAAAAATAAGGAAGGCTGAAAAATGCAAATGTTTGGAACAGCAGTGTTTTAAAAAATAGATATAAAGGCTATTGCATGCAAATATATTTTTTTTCCAGTGGTTACTTCTACTGTCACAACTATTCTCTTGCATGTTTTTCAATTACAGGCATTTCCTGATTGGTTGTTTACCATTTCTTTCTGTTAGCAACCAGTTCATTGATTTACTTGCACTAGTGAAAGAATTGATACAGACATATGCTGACACACACTGCTTCTAAGGTATCTTATCAGCGAGCTAGGAGATGCAAGGAAGAATAGCCCAGGCATTTTACTTGATATTCCCATCTTACTCATTTCAATCAAAAAAAAGAAAAAGAAAAGAAAACATTTCAGAAGACATTCTGAAGACAGAGAATAACAACAGCAGCAGATCTATCTCCCTCCCTCCCAAATAATCCATGTCAGTGTATCCTTGCACAGATTTTCAATAAAATCTAACTGCACAGCTAATAGGGGATAGGAGTTAATGTAGAGTACTCAAATAACCTTATAGAAGTTAGAATGTTTCAGTGTTTATTTTAAAAGACAGCTTGGTTTTTCACTGAATTTTGAAGAAGATTCCTATCTGTCATGTCAAATATTGGGGAACAGAAACCTAGTACTTTGATATAACTGACATTATTACAGGTAGTCCTCAATTTATGACCAGGAATGTAATTCATGATGGTCATAAATTGAGACACTTATGAGACTGGACCTGATTTTATAATTGTTTTTATGGTGATAGTGAATGATATAGTCCTAAGTTTAGATCACAGTCTTTAAGCAAATCACACAGTTGTAAGTCTGCATCCATTCTCCCAAATGAAGTTTTTTTCCCCCTGTAAACGACAAAATATTCAGGAAACCAGCAAAAAAGTCATAAATTTGTGGTCATGTGACTGCAGAATGCTGCAAACAGTTGTAAATGTGAGCCAGTTGCTAAGTGCCTGGAATATTGTTATGTGACCATGGGGAGGATAGGCAGGGTGGGTGGAACAATATTTTACATCATGGCGGGAAGTACTTTTTGGGATGAAAGGCATTTCTTACAAGGCCATTATAACTAATCATTAAACAGCCAGTTGTAAGTCAAGGACTATATGTATCACTATCATTGCCATTACTGTTATTTACACACAGTCTATTTGATAGTTCTGACTGGGTTTGGTACTTTTGATTATCAAATCTTTCCCAAGGATCTAAGATACTTAAAAGTATCACATGTTTTGTTCCAAGTGATGCAACCTCTGTAATCGATAAACTTTTTTCCATTTCTCTTCTTTCCCAGTTCTTTTGGTAGGGCACCAAGTGTATGGCACTAAGTACTGGTACTATTAGAGCTACTAAGACTTACTTTTTCTATATTTGCTCAATTTATATTTGAAGATGGTGACAACACACAAGGAATTTGTTTCTGGTGCAGCAGCTTTCAGTGTACATGCAAAGCAACAGAATAATAATCATAATACCAATAAGGGGGTTGGGTGAGAGTTAAAGAAGATAATAAGATGTATAAATAATACTACAGTCACACTATATGGGTAAATGCACATAGACATTAGGACAGCACTGTGAGAATTAGATGTTCAGCAGATTGATGGCATGAGGGGAAAAACTATCACCAAGTCTAGATTTTTTGGCGTGCAGCGCCTCCTCCCAAGGGGAAGAGTTGAAACAGTTTGTGTCCAGGATGTGAGGTGTCTATAGATATCTTCTTAACCCCACTCCTGACTTGTTGAATATATAGGCCTTCTAAGAAAGGCAGGCTGATTGCAATTATTCTTTCTGCAGTCCTAACTATCAATAGAAGTCTGTACCTGTCCCATTTTTTTGCTGTAACAAACCAGACAGTTATAGAGGTACAAATGGTAGAGTCAATAATTCATCTGTAAAACTGTTATCAACAGTTCCTGGTACAGTCTGAACTTCCTGAGCTGACGCAGGAAGAACATTCTTCGTTGTGCCTTTTTAATGATGGTTTTAATATTAAGTGTCAAGTTTCAAGTCGTGAGAGATTATAAAACCCAAAAACCTGAAGGACTCTACTGCTGATACTGTATTGTCGGATATAGTAAGAGGTGGTAGAATAGGCTCCTCCTAAAATCCTAAAATCCATTCTCTGTCTGTACATGTGAGCATAATCTAAGATGGAGAAGAACTATTGAGAAGCTCAACTTGCTTTTCAAGCTAGCCAATTTTGTATCCCCAAATAGATTTGGCAATATAAATGTTCCTGATATGAGGATATGACTATGATGTGATATGATTGCTTCTGAAATCTGATGTTCATAATGATGGTTTCCTTTCTATTTTCATATAAGCAATTGATGCTGAAAGAGCATAGAGCTTTTGCTAGAGTTTGCAGTAGGAACATGCCAAATTTTCCCATTAGGAATCCAATGTGTGCAAAATGCTTTCCATTAATTAAGTAGATGTTGATTTTGGTGATTGTATATGCATTTTGATATACGAGGATATTTGTATATGTCTATGTGCCAGTGGTGAAATTCATTTTTTTTTACTACCGGTTCTATGGGCGTGGCTTGGTGGGCGTGGCTTGGTGGGCATGGCAGGGGAAGGATACTGCAAAATCTCCATTCCCACCCCAGTCCAGGGGAAGGGTACTGAAAAATTCCCATTCCCTCCCCACTCTAGGGCCAGCCAGAGGTGGTACTTGCCAGTTCTCCAAACTTACTCCAAATTTCCACTATCGGTTCTCTGAACTGCTCAAAATTTCTGCTACCGGTTCTCCAGAGCTTGTCAGAACCTGCTGGATTTCACCCCTGCTATGTGCACATATATTTTTCACTCTGGAAATGGCATGATGTCCTTGATATAAATTCACATTCTATCTTTCTTCCTCTAGAAATGTTATCACTGCTCAAATTGATTTTCTTTATAGAGCTTTGGCTTCTCTGGTGTGTCAGACACCCATTCAAAGGCGTGGGAGTATTGTCCTAAGGGTGAATTCCAACATATGATCCAATTTGTGCACAATAGAAATATACCACCAACTTTCCACCATCTAGGCCTAAGCTTTATAAGGATGTCATGTACTCTATGAATTATGTGACAAAATGTTCTATTTTAAGATAGCCTTGTAGATAAACAGAGCTATTACAAAGTACTATGTGAAAAGAAGAACTTACTGCTTATAATGTAACAAACAATTCACTGAGCAAGAAGGAAGACCCTTAGCTTAAAAACATGCATGCACAGAGCAGTCACAAAATTGGCTCTAAAGGTAGTACCTAGTCTAATAATCGCCATCTGAGAGCAGATAGAAAGAGGTTGTAGTTGGAAACATCCCCTAATTTTCTAACAGAAATTTTTTCTCTGTTGGAAAACAGAAATTGGATTTCTACTTCTGATTGCTCTGATAAAGAAGATTCTGATCAAACCATACATATTTAGCAGCATTAGCGGGGAAGAGGATCAATATTGCCAAAAGTTAAACAAGCAGACTGTCCAATTCACACAATATTTCCAGGGAGGAACAATAAAATATAAATAATTATATACTGAATTAGTTTTTCTTGGAAAGGTTTGCACAAATATAACTCACTGTTAGAAAACAGATTTTTGAAAAGTAAGAATTATTTTCAAAAAGGAAGTGGAAAGCGGATAGGTACTGGAATTGGGCAAAGACTGGACAAAATTAGAGTAATTCAGAGAGAATTACTGGGAAATGTTTAAACTGAAGGAAGTTGTGTGTTTTGTTTAAAGCAGCTGAAATTCAACTCTAGTTAAAATTTCACAACTTATAAATTTAGAAAACACTGAAATAATCACCCATTTCTAGGCTTTCTCATCAAACTCTACATAAGGAAAAAGACATGAGGTAAATTATAAGTCATCACAGAGGTTAAATTTGTAATTATAATTGGGTTAATTTTCTTTCCCAGGGGCAGGAAATATTTTAAAAATCAGTAAGAGTTAGAAGGAGTACCATTTTAATGCTTACTTGGTGATTACCATTTTCAAATTTTTAAATTTTCAATTTTACTCTCTCTGCTACATCTAATATATTCCTTCTTATTACCCATGCTGCTAATTGAGCATGCTATGTTTTTTTTAATGTATGAATTATTATTTAAATTATTATATTATTATATTATTATTATTTAAATTATTATTTATAATACCTTAACTTCTGGTACATATCTTCTGGTACATGGAAGTTTAATATAATTGCCAAAATCCCACAAAAGATAACTAACAAAAAAGGAAGAAAAAGTTGTTGCTTCTGTTGTTAGTAAAGTAGGGCAGTGGGAACTGTCAAATAAATCAGTTACCTAAGGAAAAATATATCCTCAGAAAAATCAAGTTTGACTGAAAATTTTATCTAATCCTTCCCATTTTTTGAAATTATGGGAATGTGATACAGTTTGAAAGAAACCTGCTTATTCTATCCTATTCTGCAACTAATATTTAAATAACTGATATAAACGTGTGGGTGCCTTGAGTCCCCTTTATGCAGAATAAACTCATAATTTTACCTTTAATTAAATGTAGAATATTTGCCCAGTGTTTGCACATGAAACATTAATGACAAGCGTGTGACATAGCAGCATGCATATTTATTTTTAATAAATGCAATCCACAGATTTGGAGCTTGTGTTGACATCACATTTTTCTCTCCTGCCGCCATCACCCTCCCCGCCCCTTCATATTTTGTTGTTGTTTTTTAAACCTGTTCCTTATTTCACTATTTCTCCTCATTTTCCCCAAGAAGGCTTACAGTCAGGATAACAATTAAATGCACAATTGGCCTATGATAGAATGCCAAAATAAGAAGATGGTGGACAAGGTACCACGTACAAAACCAATATTGCTGCAGTTTTTAAGAATGACACAGAGAAAGCACATTTTTATTTTTGTACTTTTAGAACATATTAATCATGGTTGTGATGTTTGGACATATAGAAAATAAATTTGACCCCTAAATATAATTGATATTATAGACATGCATTCCTACTACATGTTTACCGATTACTGGTTTTATTTTAATGATTCATCAGCACAGATGCAATATTTCTGTTTTATTATTTTAAAATTACAGGCATAGAAAAATTAGGCAGTAACTTGTGCCCCTTATGTGTCTTTGTTTTTTTTTTATTTGAGTGTTATTAGCATTTAATTTTATCCCATTAGATTATTTCTACAAATACAGTTTATGGACTATGATCACACATACATTCAACAATGTTTTGATGTAAAGTTAATGTTTTATTAAATATATAACATAAATATTAATAAAACTATTTTTATTACAAAAATAAAATCTTGATTTTTTTGACAGAAAAAAAAATTCACCTCTCATATAAGCAAACTGGCTACCTGCCTACCTATGTGTATTTTTTAAACACAAATAAGAAATTATTATATAAGTGAATAAAAGTTAATACTTCTGTACCAAAGGACTTTTTAAAGCATTTTTGATAGTAGTTCCTTTTTTCCTATATTTTTCTTCTACTTTCTGATTACATGGATTTCCAGTTACGTCTGTGCAATATTTTGTATTTGCTTATTTGTTTTTAACAGAAACATTGAAACAAGTTTTGAAGAATTTCATTGTCTGTTTATGATAATGTGCCCTAAGAAGCTTTCTAATAGGTCATAATATCATCAAAAATCATACAAAATAAGAAAAGTAACATGAACAACTTTTCCCAAAACTGTGAAACAGATTTTGGTGATATTTATTAGTCCTTATTCAATTCCAAGTTTAGTAAAAGCCAGTCGAGCACACTTAGACTTAGAATAACTTTTGAAATAATTTTATTGTCATTTTGAATGTACACTAATCGGCATACATTAAAATGAAATTTAATTGCATACAGCTCTCAAGGGGTCACCACCTCCAATATACACTACATGAACATGATTAAATAAATAAATACAAAATTATGTATATACCAACATATATTATATGACACAGAGAAACAACACAGTCTAGTTAATGTGTATACGTACAATACATAGTGAGAAAAACGAATCTTGTGAGTTTACTAGATGGATGGCATAGGGAACAAAGCTGTTACAAAACCTGATAGTCATGCTAGAAATGATTCGAAACCTCCTCTCAGAGGGGAGCAACAGAAACAGACCGTAAAGTGGGTGTGTATGGTCTCTAACAAAGCTTTGAGCTCTAAGCACATCTTAATGTTGATATATCTTCCTCTTTTTAAAAAACTTCTATTGTCTATCTCCACAAAAATGGTATTTGCAAAGCCTTCCTTTAAAAAAAAAATCATAATGCTCATTGTATTCTCGCATAATCAAATGGCTCTCTGAATAATGTAATGCACAGAAATTACTTGCCTGTACACAGTGGGGGAGCATCTTCACAACAATTGCTCGTTCATTTTCCTCTAATTTAAATGTTTGTTACATAACTTGCTAATAAAAGAAATGAATTGTTAAACTCTTAAAAAAGCAACAAACGAGAAGGTCAGGGTTATAATAATTTAAGCAAAAGAAATGTAATGAATGAATGAATGAATGAATGAATAACACAATTCCAAATAAAATCTCCTTTAAAAAAATGTAGCCTTTAGAACTGTTCTCAAGACTACCAGTTGAATTCTGCATTTATTATTTTTTTTTAAAGTGTTTACAGAATTTATAATATATGCCTGAGAAGGAGCGATGGCTGAAACAGAATGAGACAACACAAATTCTTCCCAGTTCTTCAATAATGTTCTGCATGTCTCATCTTTGTTATGATTGCATAACATAATCATATCCTTTTTTTTCATCTTCAAGCTAATGTATGGAGAGTTTGTGATTGAAAAGAATGAATATCTCTTGATAGAAATAGTCTGCCTAAATTGTGGAAGAGAAGGAGAAGGCAGGGGGTCTACTGACAACAAACCTTAGGACTGATGTTCCCAGCGTAATCCTCTAATTTTCAGGGATCTCCCTTTTCCTCCAGTAGTCCCCTGAGGCCACACTTCATATTCTTCTACTGTATAACATTCATGGGCTCCAGAGGACTGCCCATTGCAGGAGGTAATCTTGGCTATGCAGATGTTTTCAACTTGCCCCTTCACAAATTCACGGGCAAGCAGATGAGGAGGAAAAGATCTGAGAATTAGAGATGGGAATTACAAGCGCTGAGACTCCATATATTTTTTCAGGCAGTAGTACCTACTTTACATTTTCAACAAAAGGTTCACTGACCACTAGTCACAAAGATTGAACCTCTCTATCAGAACCTCCTGGGGTTTCTTATACTTTTGTAAAGAAGCATCTATCCCTTATCCAAAAACTGGCCTGGTATTCTCAGTCAATCAAGCTTAAGTGTTGGACAACGCTCAAAATGGGAGAGTATCAATTCATTTCTCATAGACCAATGAGAGACCACAAGCTTTCAAGAGCCCTTGCAATTAATTTCTTCAGTGGCATTACTTTATATTGGGAATAAATATGGTGTTTAGTTACAACTGCTTAAGTTTGGATTTTGGTGTAATGTCCCGAAATGAAAGAATGGGAATCATATTTCTAATGGCTCTAATATTTTCTTACTACAATGTTAAGCCATGTGCCTTAAAAATATAGGCTTTCTCTTCCTTCATTTCTTGAATGCTATCTGGCAACGTCACTTCCCTTAGATTTTGTTTCTACATAAGTAGTCTTATCCAGTTTGGGAGACGATTCACTTTCACTCTTCATTAATCTGATGCATGAAATAAATGATGCCCTTAGAAATAATAAATTGTTTTTACCTTTGTATGACTTTCAGAATGTACATATTGCATGTAGCTCACCACTTCTTGGTTGCTAAATATTTATTAGTAAACAAAACAGTGAAACTGAATTTGTGTGTGAGTGTGTATGCATGCATGTGTGTGTATTCAACATGACACTAGAGATGGGCTCCTTTATTAAATTCAAAGTTTAAAGTGAATCAGGATTTTTGTTTTCACTGTACCACTTTAAAGCTTAATATCCTGCCATTCCTTATAAATTCATTATTTTCAGCATATTTTTCCTCTCCACAAATGTGTTTCATTTTAATGGAGCTGAAAATGCTTTAGTTATGCTGTAGCCCCAATGAGCTGAGAGAATGCATATAAATGGGCTGTGGACTTTTTTTTTTTTTTAAGATTTCCAATGTCAATGTCAGCTAATATTCTTAGTCGCTGACAGGCATTCAGCAAAATGCTGCTAGACAGACACCCCTTCAGCTACTGCTCAGCCTATTTCATTAAGCAGTCTTAAAAAAAAACCTACAAAAAAAGGAAAGTAATAAAAATGTACAGTATTTATATTTCATGTATTACCTAGGTTTTGGTTTCTTTGACATCTTAATAGTATTTGCAACTCCAAATAGAAATCATTTTTGACAGTCTTCAACTAAATGTGAGATAGGTTAATTATTCATATCCTTTTTTATTGTTTTGCAGATTTTATGAGCAAAACTATGTCATGCCATACATGCAGGAGAGATGGAAATAGGCAGGATCATTTAAAATCTGACCAGGATCTTCTCTCTTCCAATTAACAAACATTACTATAAGAACAGTGGAGAACTGTGGTACTCCAAAGCCTTATTGTCATTTGCCTTTTTCAAGCAGACACCGCTTTGAATAGCTGGAAAGACATGTTCTTGTCTTGAAGTATGAAGCATTTGGACCAATTTCCATAAATCACAGAGACATAGAATAGCGTCTTGCCAGGAATTGTTCCATTTCAAACACAGGTGATGGGATTATATGTAAAATGTTTTGAAACCTTTACCGCTAAAAAAGAAACCCAACAGAGATAGACGGCAAGTCCAGAAAAAGCTTCAATGCAGAGATATTTATTTTTCCTGGGGTTATTTCAATCGCCCCTCCCCTTGCAGACTGAATCACATGAATGAGGCAAATATAACTGTGATTAGAGACTTTCCGAGGCGAAATTTGTTCCCGATTTTGAGGTCGCCAAATTCTTATGTTAGAATTTTGTTGATAAAATTTGCATTCCTTCAGAAATTTGTCCCAGTTATATAAAAATAAAAAGAAGCATTTTCATAAAAAAAAATCTATTTGGTACATTAGACTTTTTAGCAATTATAGTAACAATTCCTAGGTAAATAGATATTAGACGAAAATTTAATTCTGTGGAAACATATGTAGATATGATTTTGATTTTGACTGTTGAAAAATATAAATAGAGATTATGTTTAATCATATATTTATTTATTAAAGGGATAGCCTGAACTCAGTTGAACATGTTTTCTGTTCCAGGAAAGTGAAGGCTTTTCTTCCTTGATGGCACAAAATTATCATTACCAAATAAATCCTTGTTAGAGATAAAAATCAGCAATGAACACAGCATGGCCCAATTAGAGTAATAATAGAACAGAAATTGAGATATCTGGGAGAGTCAACACTATTTATTTTCCCATTCTGATTTATCAAATATTGTATACCATTTTCACTCCTATCTTACTGGATTTTTACCTCACACAAGCTTGTCTTGTAAAGAAGATGTGATTAGTACTAATATACCTTTCTTTCCAATCAGAAAACCCTTGATTTTCATAGCAATTATCACCCCGCAACATACTCTCCAATTTACCATGATATTAAGCTGAAATTTTAAAAAATATACACTTATACCATGTATTTCGTTCAAAGATATAATGAGTCGGTCTGATGCAACTTTCTGACATTGATTATGAAACCCTTGCTACACTTTGTCCCTGGGTATATTTAATAGAAAAAAATACAAATGTTAATGGAAACAAAGCTGAGGGGATCATTTTGGTGAATTCCTGCAGTATGTGACTGGGTCTGCAGACCTGTGGGTACCAATGCAGGCAGCGTTGTAAATTAGATAGAAATGCTAA
>JANHFM010004411.1:114244-126215 GCA_032468115.1 Grayia smithii
ATCTGCTGAACTGTAGCTAGCAGTCAGCTGAAGTAGCCTGCAGTACTGCACTCTAACCACTGCACCACCTCGGCTCTTGCTCCATTTATGATCTTTCTTGCCACAGTTGTTAAGTGTATGATTGACACTGCACCTTGAGGTTTTTAATATTTTTTTTTAGCATTAACCCACCTCTGGGAGACTCTGGTTGATATAAATCTTAGTCATCGGATCTCTTTCTTGTATTTCAATGGTAGATATTTAAATTTCGGATGCTGCAAAGCTTAAAGCTTTCCAGAAAGCAACTTTGCTTCTCCAATAGAAGCACAAAGGCAATAAGCATTTATACTGTGGAAATTGCTGGAAAATTAAATGAATGCCTTGCTAGCCTCAATGGTTCTGTCTGCCTGGGGCGAAACTGAATTGCTCACAGCTCACTTCTGAAAAGGGATATAAGGGGGTGTTTCAGAAACAACTGGTGCAGATGTGGAATGGAAGTTCTAGAATTAGGGAATGCAAGTCCATAGCTTCCAGCAACCTGCTCCCAACTATGACCACCTGGATTGGAGGAGGTAATAGAAAGACATTAGATCAAGTTCTGTGAACATGATATCTCTTGGGGTTAACAGGCTCCTATCCCATCTGACTTTTCATGAATGGATAAGTAATGAAGATGGTGGAATTTTATGATCAATGGAATAGCTTGCTGCTTGGAGCTGTGGGTGCTCCATCACTGGAGATTTTCAAAAATAGACTGGACAACCATTTGACTGGGATGGTGTAAGTCTCCTACCTTGAGCAAGGAGTTGGACTAGAAGACCTTCAAGACCTGTGCGAGTCTATGTTCTATGCAGCTTGAAGATGTGTGGATTTCAACTCCCAGAATTCCATGCTGGCTGGGGGATTCTGGGAGTTGAAGTCCTCACATCTTCCTGTTGTCAACATTGAAAAAACACTAGTTTGACAAGTAGGCTGAAAGAAGATCGAATGCCAACAAAAGTGCATAGTTATAAGGTGCAGAGATGCCTGACATAGTAAAATTCCTAAACTGGGCTGAAAGTTGGATTTGAAGGACAAAACAGCCTCTTCCAGTTCTAGCATTTTCTGCTTCTAGGTTCTGTGATTGAATCCCTGGTTTAAACCAACTATCTATCCTGAAATGGAAAATCAAACTGAACAGAATGTATTTGGAAGGGGTTTCTGCATGCACAAAAACCATTTCTTCCCTAAGATTTTGAAAAAGCAAAGCATTTTTCTTTATGAATTCAAATGGGATCAAATCAATTGGACCAGAGCCAATCCAAGCCCCTCTAATAAATTGTTCTCCTAGTAGCTTTGTTTTATTAAAAGGTGCAGTGGTTAGAGACAGACTGAATATTAATTTAATTTAATTTAATGGAGTTATAAGGCCTTCACTTCAAAATGATTCCAGGCTTATTATTATTGAGCTACAGATCCAAAGTCCCACTTAGCTTTGGCATTCACTGAATAACTTTAGCTCAATTAGTTGTTTCCAGCCTTAGCTACCTCACAGGGTTGTTGAGGGTATAAAGCAGGAGCTCCCAAACTTGGCAATTTTAAGACTTATGGATTTCAACTCCCAGAATTCTTCATGCTGTCTGGGTAATTCTGGGAGCTGAAGTCCACAAGTCTTAAAAGTTGGTGAGTTTGGAGACCCCTGGTATAAATGTCGGCTGGCAGTGCCCAGGGGGAGAGCTTTCTCTGTGGGAGCCCTGACCCTGTGGAATGACTTACCCATGGAACTTCGGACCGCCACAGACCTTCGCTCCTTCCGCCACGACCTGAGAACGTGGCTTTTTCACCAGGCAGGCTACGGTTGACCTTTTAATCTGATTCTTAACTAGTTTAAATTTTAAATTATGTATTTTAACTTGGACTTAGCCCCTTTTTTAATGTAATGTGTTGTCATGTGTATATATTATTTATGTTTTTTATATTTTTGTTGTAAGCCGCCCTGAGTCCTTCGGGACAAGGCCGGCATAGAAATTTAATAAATAAATAATAATAATAGTAAGTTGAGGACTACCTATAATAGTGAAGGGATGAGGTGACTCAGTGGCTAAGATGCTGAGCTTGTCTATCAGAAGTTTGGCAGTTCAGCGGTTCAAATCCCTAGTGCCAAGTAACGGAGTGAGCTCCCCTTACTTGTCCCAGCTTCTGCCAATCTAGCAATTCGAAAGCACATAAAAAATGCAAGTAAAAAAATAGGGACCGCCTTTGGTGGGAAGGTAACAGCGCTCGGTGTGCCTTCAGCATTTAGTCATGCCGGCCACATGACCATGGAGATGTCTTCAGACAGTGCTGTCTCTTCAGTTTAGAAATGGAGATGAGCATCACCCCTAGAGCCAGAAACAACTAGCACGCATGTATGGGGGGAACCTTTACCTTTACCTATAATACTAAGTAGCAATTAGCCTGGTAAACAATATGCTATCTTCCAGGTATTTGGAATTTTGTTTCTATCTTCCCACAGCCAGCCCTGGCAGTGTCAAAGAAACATAAAAGTTTTAGTGGAAGACATATGAAGAAAACCACATAAATATATTATGTCTAGAGAATAAGCTGGATATTGCCATCTCTCATCCTAACTAACCACAATGAGAATTAAATAATGGAATGAAAATCATGAGTGTCACTTTGATCTCCTGGAAAAATGACTGAATGTAAGGGAAGAGGTAGAAATGTAATCTAGGGTAACAAATGAACTGTTTATTTCAGTTGCTTGACCAGATATACTGGGAGCTATTATGTCCTGCCCAGAACAACAACAAAAAAAGGTGAAATGGAGATATAGTTAACAGCAAAATAAGGCAAAGAGAGCCATTTGGTGTAGTTATTAAGGCACCAATCCCCAGGAGTCAAAACTGATTCGAAGGTGCCAACAAAAAAAGTATGAAAAGATTGGAGTAGAAAATAGAACTATCACATCTGGGATGCAAAAATCAAAATGGCCACTAAATAGAAGCAAATGATCATATTTCTTTGCATCCTTTGACATCATTTAGTAGCCATCCAGACTGTTGCGGCTGAGATTACCGTATTTTTCAGAGTATAAAATGCACCGGAGAGTAAGACACAGCTTAGCTTTTCGGGAGGAAAATAGGGGGAAAAAAATCTGCCTATCAGGTATTAATCTGGCTAGTGTCCTTTGTCTGGTCAGCTTCAGCACATTAGATTGCTAGTTTTGAGTGCGCACATGTGCTTTTTATCCCCTGCTTGGGGCTAAAAAACAGCTTCTAAAGCACAACTGATCTTTGGAGAGAGAAGCAATGAGAAAAGGAGGCAAAGCACGGAGATCACTTCACTTGCTAGTCCCTTGTTAGGGCTGAAAAAAAGCTTCACAGCTGAGAGTCAGAGGGAGCAGGCAAAGCATGGAAGATTGCTTCACTGAAAAAAAGCTTCTAAAGCAAATCTGAGAGTCGGAGGGAACAGGCAAAGCACAGAGATTGCTTCACTTATAAGCGCCTCATTAGAGTTGAAAAAAAGCTTTGAAAAAGCTACATTCAGAGTATAAGATGCACCCAAATTTTCAGCCTCTTTTAGGGCAGAAAAAAGTGCATCTTATACTCCCAAAAATATGGTATTTATTTATTTACTTAGTTATTTGTTATTTTAATAACCTCAGCTTTATTATATTTATAAATAACTCAAGGTGGTAGATATATCTAATATTCCTTCCTCCTTTTATTTTCCCCACAACAACAACTCTGTGAGGTGACTTGGGCTGAGAGACAGTGATTGGTCCAAGCCACCCACATGGTTTTTCATATCTAAGGCAGGACTAGAATGCAGGTCTCTTGGTTTCTAGGTCAGCACCTTAACACCTATTCCAAACTGGCAAATGTTAGCGATACCTAATCTGCATTTTTCAAATCAATAGTAAATCTGTACTTATCCATTATTTTCCAGTTTCCCAGCATACCTCAAAAGTAATAGGTTGTAGAAGGGTAGTTACAGTCCTTAAATGAATTAGCATTACCTTTTCTTCTCCTTTTTTGTTCTCTCAAGATATTTTTGACTGCTATGAAATAAATGCAATAGTTGGCTTTTCCAAGTGCATTCTCACTCAAGTGACACATTGTTAATGCCACATTCAAACAAACAGACTTCATATTTCACTGATATTTGAATATATGATTAATGTATGCTAACCAGAAAAAAGCCAGATGTAATGCAAATGTTTAAACCAGTATAAGAGCTCACATATCTTTATAGAAAGCATTTTCTTTTCCCTTAGTGCTCAGATATTATTATTATGCTCTTCTTCTTCCATCTCCCTCAGTGATTTAAGTAGGAGGTATTATTATCACATTTACAGATGGGGAACAGACAGGGGGAGATTAAGTGACTTCTCCAAGGTTACAAAGGAAGGGTGTAACACAGCAGGAAATTGCATCCCAATTTGGATCCCAGCGCTTAACCACAAACCTATCCTTCCTGACTTACAAACTGTATGAGGTCATGTAATTAGAATGAAAATTGTAAAGCATATATGCACCAAGAGTATCGCTTTGTCAGCCACCTGAATTTGGAGATTCTGAGCCAGTTGAATACCTTTGGAATAACTGCAAGGCTTTTAAAAAAGTACTTTATATTTAACAATAACCCTTACCTGAGACCTATTTTTTAATTGAAAAATAAAACAATTTATGGAACTTTCTAATAAATTGTTCAATGAATTGCTTGTGTACTTGTCTACCAGTAACCTCTGGAGGTGTCTGCTGTCTACTCATTAAGCAATAGATAGAAATTGCTGATCATCAAAGAAGTTTAAATTTGAATATTTCAGTCACTACCAAAGTCTTTTCCTTTGAAAATGAAAAGAAAACGAAGGCAACTGGGACAAATTGTCTTACCATAATGCCCTCTGTGATGACATAGACATTAATACCCATGGCAAAGAGGGTTCAAGAAAGTTGAAGAAGGTCAGAGTGTTCAAGGTTGTAGGGATAGTCAAAGGATTCCCTTAAATAGTCCTCCCTTTGGAGATTGAGTCTCTATATTTTGGGTTTTATTGAGGCAATAGCTCCTAGGGCCAACATAATGAGAACATGCAGGTATGCAGCAGGTAGAAGGCAACAGAAAGCAAGCAGCAATTTAAATCCATCTGGATAAGATTTTGCTAGGCTCTCTATAAGTAGAGTAGAGTAGAGTAGAGTAGAGTAGAGTAGAGTAGAGTAGAGTAGAGTAGTCTAGACTAGACTAGACTAGACTAGACTAGACTAGACTAGACTAGACTAGACTAGACTAGACTAGACCAGGACAGGACAGGACAGGACAGGACAGGACAGGACACTTTATTAGGCCTCTGGTGCATAAGCTTTCAGTTCATATTTGAAGCAACAGAATCATCATCATCATCATCTCAGTGGGTGGGTATGTAAAAAAGATAATAAGGATAAGTGTTAATACTACAGCCATACTACATGGGTAAAATATACATAGAGATTAGACAGCACTGTCTAATTAGCTTTGGGATAAGATTTATGTTGTGCTACTATAATTCATAATGCAGTATATGGCATGTAGTGCACTATTTGTGCAGAAACAAAGAAGAGGAGGATGAATTAAAGCCCCTAGATTTAGAGATGTTGAAGGACACTTAGGCAGAAGAAGGCTTCCCTGCTTGGAGATGAGTCAACTTCTCATGCCTCTCTTCTTGCAACTCTTCACCAGAAGAGTTGCTATCTACAAACAGTGCCTCAGTCTTTAGTTTTATTTAGTATTTCTGGAACAAAAGACATGCTGATAGTGGAAACACAGACAGGTATAAAGATTTTTGTACCGTATTCCTACAAGTGTTCTTTTGCAATTAGGGAGTCTCCAAATATCACCAAAGTTTTCAGCCCCACTTTGGTGACACATAATTATAGTGAAAGCTATGTAGATCTCCGACTTCTTGAAAGCATCTGCTAGCGTTCCGCAGGGCCCGTGCTATTTAAAACTGAATGCTTGCAGATGCTCTGCTGTTTTTTGTCAAATCAAGGCTTGTCCCAGAAAGAGCAAATTTAGACATAAAGTACTATCAAAGTAGTTTTCTTCTCTCCCACCCTCTCACTAAATTTGCATTACAAAGTAACAGTTCCAACAGCTCTTGGGGGGGGGGGAGTGGAGGTGTTAGGTAGGAAATTATGGACAGCTGAAACAAAGGTGGCACCTGCTGTTCTGCAAAGTAAGGAAATCAGTTGCTTTTTTGCAAAAGTGCTAGGATAAACAGATGGCCAGAACCCCAAATTTATTCTTTTCCTGCAGTTTATCTCTTTATGCCTGAGAAAACTTGACATTACAAGTCCCTAGATAACATTTTGTTATATAGGAGAATGCTACATATGTATAAGAGCTGTAAATATTAATTAAAAAAAAAACAAAAAAAAACCTTCTCTTTTTTTCATTCTGTATCTCTTATTAATACAAAATTAGGTATGGGGTAATTTCAGCAGGTGGCAGCAGCTGGCTATCCTCATTTGAGCTCAGACATTTTGTAGGCTTGGACAGGTTAGTACTTGGATGCAGAAGCAGAAAATAATCCCAAAAGAAGGCAATGGCAAATCCTTTCCATGGATGAAGTTGTCAGGGGTCAGGTCAAGCTCAATAACAGATCATTTGTTATATATGGAGAAGCTCCCAGGTTCATTACATGGGTGAGAACCCTTTTGAAAATCCCCAAGGATCACTTATAGTCAAGATTGAGCAACCTGGAGTTTACCATCTGTTTTGGACCACAACTCCCATAATTCCTTATCAGTGGTGAATCTAGCCAAAATTTCTGGAGCATACCAAGCTGCCAAGTCTGGATCCTGCTGGGGTAGATGAAGCAATGGTCCTTCAAGGAAGCTAGCATTTCTCCTTGCTGCACTCCAAGAATTATGCAGTTTGGTCAAGAAGACTGCTGATGACAGAAGCAGCAAAAGATTTCTTGGAAGCTTGGCTGAAGGGCCCCAATGTTGTGATGTAATCAGAAACAGTCCATAAGAAACATAAAATAAAGTATGAGCAACTATATTTGTAGCTTGTTCTTTAGAATTAGAAAGATTGAATTAACATTCGGTGTTAACTTGATTGAATTAACATTCGGTGTTAACATCCACTGAGGACTGTTTTCTTTAGGCAATTTACAAGCCTTATTCCTTCCTAACTATCAGAGCAAAGAGAATCTAGCATCAATGCACACGTAGAATTCATGAATATATGTAAGATTAACCACATGTGTAAGAGAGAAGATAGAGTGAAAATACTGGGCATGTGGAGAGGAGTCTTTTAATCTATAATATACCATTTCCAAGGAAGATATCCTGAAAAAAATGTGTCTCTATGCTTTAAACCAGAGGTGTCAAACTCATGGCAGCATCATGTGATGTATCAGGACTTCTCTCCCCCCCCCCTTTGCTAAACTGGGCATGGACGTGGCCACCGCATGACCTATCCACCCCATAGGTCGGGAGTTTGACAGCCCTGCTCTAAACCAACCTTCCTTCAACACTGTTCCTCTCATTTATGCTGAACTGTACTACCTGAATTCCCATACAACAAGGGATTGTGGTCCAGAGAATCTGCAGGACACCAAGTTTGCAACTGGCTGAAAGACAAAGCTGCCAAACATTTCATTATTAGATTCAACACATATGAGACTAGTATAAAAGAGAAAAATGTTTCTTACTAAATTACTGCATATATCTCTGTTATGCATAGAGCAGACTAATCCAACCGGATTTGCTTTCCGGAACTTTCACATTTTTGAAATCTATGTTCATGCTGTCTTATTTCCTACTTTTGCAAATCACAACTCTGCATTCTTGAGTTGAACGGAGCACTATTAAAAATTTCAGGATAGGATGAAACTCGAAGGATAGTTGAATTAAATTTCATCAATTTGGGACATATAATCTGCAAAAAAATACAGAAAATCATCAGAAGGCAGCAAAGAAATATTGAAAACTACCGGTAATGCTTTGCTGCTATCTAATGGTCATCAGGTTGTTTCTGAAGACCGGATTTGACAATCCTGAAGAGATGATAAGAACTATAATACAAGGGTGCTCAAAGACAATGGATTGAGAAGTCAACTCAAAGTAGCACACAGAATTGCATAAAGAAGGAACAACTCATCAACTGCAAAATATTGCTGAGGACCTCATCATAAATTGACCTTTTTAAAAATTATCAAACTAGAACCTAGACAACAACCAAAAAACAACAATGTCTAGTTGCCAGTTACAATTGCTAATATAATACATGGTCCAGTATCTGATGATGACCAATGGGGAAAATCAAACTACAGTCTGGCCAGAACTGTTAACATGTATTTCTGGCTCCAAACTACATTTAGCTGGTGGGATGAACAGCACCATATGCTCACCAGGTGATAAAATAAATGAGTTGATAGAGTCAAAGTTCAAGTTATAAGAAAATCTAATTTATTTCTTCACAGCAATTATTGATGTGTATGATTTGTAAAAAAGGAATTTCCTTGGAAAGCTAATATTTTTCATTGAACTAGGGAAGAACTTTTTTTCAGTCTTTTAATGGTTTCTTATAACTTACTACATTGTATTAAAGCAGTGGTTCTCAACCTGTGGGTTGGGACCCCTTTGGGGGGTCAAACAACCCTTTCACAGGGTCGCCTAAGACCATTGGAAAACACATATTTCCGATGGTCTTAAGAACTGAGACACCGTTCCTCATGTGGTTGGGGGTCACCACAACATGAGGAACTGTATTAAAGGATCGTGGCATTAGGAAGGTTGAGAACCACTGTATTAAAGATTTTTAAAGGACAATAATTCTACAGATAAGCATTAATTAAAAGCAAAAATTCTAAAACTTTGTCTTTTTTTTTCAAGCATTCTATATGGCAGGCAATCAATCTGGAAATTCTGTATACTGGAAATTAATTTTTAAAAATAATTCCTCATATAGTGACAAAAAAGCCCCCTTCTGTTTTCTGGCCCAATGGGCTATTTTGCTTGGACAAATTACACCACAGTAGTCATACATATTCATAGCACTTCATGGAAGCAAGACCAACTAAAAGTGATCCTCTGAATAAGAGAATTACAATCTAACCCAGCAATCTACCAAACAAACCTGCCTGTCTTGAGCAGAGGCAACATAATACTGGAAGATGAGCTCACCTGGGTCAGAAATTATCCAATAATCTGTGGGGAAGAACAAAAACTAGGGCAAGAATGGGCAACACTGGTGTTTATGATGTGGCCAGATTAGAGCCGAAAGCACGTCCAGCTGCTGATTTAATAAGACTCAAAAGGAAAGTTTGATGCTGCAAGGACAGATGTTTGTGTGTGTGCATGCACATGCATGGATGTTCATGTGTGTCATGTATAACATTGGTACGTGAAATGTCAGAACCATGATTTAAGACAAACTTGATTTTGACAGAACAGAAATATCAGGCTTCAACACTGACACTCTGGGAATCAGATACCTGAACTGGATGGGAATGGGTCACTTCACTTCAGAAGAGTACATTAAATTTATTGGGGAAAAAAATAGCAAAAGGATGTCAAATCCTGCCTGGTTACTTGCCAAAAATGTTAGAATGATTTCAATTTGAATCCAAGCCAGTTAATATTATGGTGATTCAAATCTATAGTTCAACCACAGATGGAGAGGAAATAGAAGTGGAACAGTTCTGTGGTGAGTTGCAACAGTTTGTTGACACAAGATCAAAAAAAGACATCAAACTGGAAGACTGGAATGATACAGCTGGAAGTAAAATAACATCTGGAATAATGAGAAAATTTGCCTTGGTGTAGTAAATAAAACAGTTGATAGTATAATATAATTCTACAAAGAAAATTAAATGTTTATAGCAACTCCTTCTAACAAACATTACTTCCAAAAATGGACATCACTAGATGGACAACACCAAAAAACAATATGATGATATACTCTGCAGAAAAATAGAGAAGCTTTATTCGATTAGCCAAACAAAACACAACAAAACCAGAGGGCAACTATAGCTCATATCACAAACGTCTTGAAAAATTACAGTTTTATAGATCAGCAATGTATGGTCTCCATAATATTCCATTTGATTGTTCAATGAAGTTAAAAAAATAAATTTAATGGATTTTATTTCATCAACAGAAGTCCTAAAGAATTTTGGATTGAAATCTGTGCTACCATTACAGATGAAGCAAACAAATGTTTTCCTATGAAGAGGAAAAGTTGATGTGGGAACGGACTTCATTTTCCTAGACTCAAAAGTTCATAGGCATGTGGCTGTAGCTATGAGCTAAAGTTTAGAAGAGTGACTTAAAAGTTTCAGGTAGAATGCAATGAAATAGGCATCCAAAATAATACTTTCAAGGGATCAAATATATTACATCTCAACCTGGATTCTTATCTTCCCCCTTCTTAATTATAGATCGTTACTGCAGATTGTCTTGTGGGAAAATTTCTGATGAGAAAAGGAACATGTTATGTGACAATTTCTCTGCAAAGCCGATCTGTCCCTCCTAAAGGGCCATGCTCAACAATTGCCCAATGGAAATGGAAAGGGTCTGACTTATTTCTTTATATGTTTTAAAATAATACTTTATTTCTACTTCTGGGTGTATGTATGCCACTATTTGATTTGTAATTGTGAGCACTAGAATAGAAATATTGACATATAAAGATATCTATTTTCAAGAGTCATTTGAATAAATTAACATTCTTTTTTCTAGAAGGACAATTTTTTCCTTGTTTGTTTTTAATATGTTCATCTCGTTTTTGTGGCCATTGTTATGGAAGTAATCTAGTGCCTAGATGTGACCTTCTACAGTATTTAAAAAGTCTGCAAATTTTAGAAAATTAGGTGCAGACAACATATTTTTTTAAAAATAGTTCATATGTTGTTGCTTCAGTCATTCTTAGGAATATGATACAATGAGAAAAATATCTGTGGACAGGAAAATAACACAATGCTCAGGGCTGGAACTGGAGAGTTGTGAAAAATAGTCTCAGTTATTTGGAATTCCACCCAATTGGCATCAATGTTGTAGAAATATAATAGGAGAGTGGGGAATTATTTCACTTGAAAGCAAAATAGGGACAGAGAAAAAGAGATGTTCACACCCAACAATTTCAAGCATCTTTCATATATTGTACCAAAAATGTGTTTAATCTTTTTTACAAAAGCAAAGAAGGACAGAAATGGAAATCAGTTTGTAAAGTGTCAATAGTGTAGGATCCAATCTGTGTCAGTCACTAAGACCAGAGGTTTGGTCTTCTGAGGTTTTGGACTTGTGCTGGACTCCATCCTCAGGGAACTTTGCTCTAGAAGACTCTGCAACATTATCCTGGGACATGTATACCAGAGGTGGTATTCAGCCGGTTCGGACTGGTTCAAGCGAACCGGTAGTGGTGACTGTGGGTGAGCCCGCTCACCCATCCCGGTGTAAAGACATCCTATTTAGCCATGTTTTTGTGGCCGGGTGCATACACGGAAGGTGCACATGAGAGCAAAGCACATGTGCGGAAGTTTGGGAGCATGCGCAGAAGGCATTTGCACGAAGCAAGCATGCACATGTGCAATGAACCAGTGGTAAGAATTTCTGAAACCCACCGCTGATGTATATGCCTTCATTCAGTGTCAATACTCTTTTCTGAAAGGAGACTTTGTGAAATCATTGGCTGTGATTGGAAGCTGGAAGTGTCAGTTGTAAATCTTCATTCCTTTATCCTTTTCCTTTCTCTTCCCTGGAGTATTCATTATATGAAGAGTAGAATTTCTAAAATTTTCACAAAAACACTGTTTTTAATTGCCTGTATGGATTTCCAATTCACTAGCAAAACTTGAATTATAGAGATGTCCCACTCTAATCACAGAGGGTAGGTTTTACACACACACACACACACACACACACAGAGAGAGAGAGAGAGAGAGAGAGGGAGAGAGAGAGAGAGAGAGAGAGAGAGAGAGAGGGAGAGAGAGAGAGAGAGAGAGAGAGAGAGAGAGAGAGAGAGA
>JANHFM010004412.1:55395-68146 GCA_032468115.1 Grayia smithii
CCACCCACCCACCCAAATATCAGAATAAGTGACTCTGGGTAATGATATGCAAGCATTTATATAATTTTGGAGGTTATTCTAATAAAATTGTGAAGATTTGAAAAGTACCCTTCAAAAGATTATTAAATTTAGTTTGTTCTATGATTTAGAAAAAATGCAATTTGTTTCACTAAGCTCTAATTCCTAGAATATAATGTGTTTGCTAAGATATTTAGAATGTTGTAACATAGAAATGGGTTGGGAGGAGTTGGAACAGAATCAATTTAGAAATGTCTCTCAACTTAATTCTTACATTGCATGTTAAATTTAATTTCTTAACATGCAGTTGCCTATTATATTGTGTCTTATATTGATCTGACAACTTTAGATTGTTACAAGTCTCTAAAAAAGTTAAACACAAAAGCAAAGATTTTAATTTTACCTTCCTGATATTTTTTTTTTACAAAATCACTTGTTTTTGATATACTTTAGGTCTCACTGCCTTGCGAAGTGATGAAGTAATTGATCTGATGATTAAAGAATACCCTGCCAAACATGCAGAGTACTCAGTTATACTTCAAGAGAAAGAACGTCAACGAATAACTGACCACTATAAAGAGTATTCTGTAAGTAACTGTTTATGATGAATGATTTTACAAATACAGAGCAGTATAAACACAGAATATCAAATTTCTACAGCTTTTGTGAACTAATGGAAATAAATTGTTTCAGCAATTGCAGCAGCAGAATACCCAAAAAGTTGAAGCAAGTAAAGTTCCAGAATATATTAAGAAAGCTGCCAAGAAAGCTGCAGAATTCAACAGCAACTTAAACCGTGAACGAATGGAAGAAAGACGGGCCTACTTTGATTTACAAACACATGTAGGATACTTGCATTTTCTTGTTTCAGTAGCTGTAAGCAACTTGTCAACCAGAAATTTTAGATATAGGATAGAATTTTATACTACATTTATTAACCATATATTGCTCTATATGACACCATGTGCATTTGCCATATTGTTTGAAAATAAATGCAGACATCTGTGTTTCAGGTACTCTTGAATATACAGTTTTAAATCGGTTGTGTGATCTACTATTTGAAATATAATAGGATCATTAAAATATGTACCTTAAGTTACGGTACATGATGTATTGTAAAGGATGTATGTGTAGCAAATCCATGGATGTGATATGTAATGAATATTTCTTGATTATTTAGAAAAGATAATTTGTTCAGAAATATGAGCAATGAACTTCTTATTTTTGTATTAACAATGTAGATTATCCAGGTGCCTCAAGGAAAATATAAAATCTTACCTACAGAAAGGACAAAAGTTAGTCCTTATCCAGTGGCTCTCATACCAGGCCAGTTTCAGGAGTACTATAAAAGGTACTAGAAATTTGCTGTGATTAAGCTAATGATTTTTTTAATGTAGTTTGTAATATTCTGTGAAGATTTCTGCATGCATGGATTACCTATCATGGGCTGGATGCTAGTTCAAGTGTAACATTTGATTCTTAAAGACTTGATTAATTTATGTATTGTGTATACATATAACATATACCCACATATATGTATAAACATCCTTTATCCACTTCTTTCTAATATATGGTCAAAATTTTGTAAATGACTGCTAAAATACTACATTTGGTTTGTCTTTTTCTGTATTGTCTCATCTATTTCAATTTGAAATGCAAATTAAAAACCTTTTTACTTCATTTTAGATACTCTCCAGATGAACTTCGATATTTGCCACTAAATACAGCTCTTTATGAGCCCCCCTTAGATCCAGATCTGCCTGCACTGGATAGTGATGGAGATTCAGATGATGCAGAAGAGCGAGCAGATGAAAAGCGGAAAATCAAAAGCAATTCGGTAAACCAAAATGTGTGTGTGCCAGATATATTTTTTAATATCAGCAATGAGTGCTGGGTTTTCTGTGGTTTGGTCTATTTTATACAGCAGGTTATTGGATTTTTTAAATTACATTTTAGATCCTATTATACTTTTTATGGAGTTTTATCATAATGTTTTCTAAAGTATTTATTTGTATATGCTGGGCAGAATCATTGGGCTTTGTCAGAATATACTAAGAATATTTACCAATACACTAAACTAATGAGGTTTAGAATGTATTATTTTTGTTTGCTTGTCCCATATAAAGAAGCAAAAATTGTTTTTATTCATGTTACAGGACAACTCGTCTGGCAATGTGTCTGAAGGTGAATGCGCAGCAGAAAACCAGGAAGAACCTTTGCAGGGCAAACAAAAAACAAGAGAGAGAAATTCTACTCCAAGAAAAGAGGGTTCCAAACGATCTGTATCCAAATCGGTTCCTGGGTACAAGGTAGAAGAAAAAAGCCCCTGACTCAACTTCTTTACTGATCAGCTTCCTCTCCCTGAAATATTTAACTTTGTTTTTCAAAATATGGAACGTCTGCTTACTATACTTGCCTAGCTGCTCTCTGTTGTGCATTCCTGTTTGCTTCCTTACTTCCTGTTGCTTTATTTTACCTGGGGCCTTACTGTTTGTTACCCTGGCTGTGGAGTGGCTTCTATTTTCTGTACCTAAATGGTTCCTGAGCAATTGCAGCATGAGATCTCATTATTAAGATGGGGTTTTTCCCTCTTTTTGCCAGGGTGGAGGAAAATTGCTTTGTTTTCCGGGCTTCAAAAGGTTGATAGTTGCATATCAAATATAACATTGTGTTTTAGTTTAAAATAGCTTGCTGACCAGTATGACCTGGAGTAGCACTGTAAAATGTAGCTAGAATATTGTACATATATATTTATATTTTCTTAACTTTTTCCAGATGAAAAGTATGTAATCTGTTTATGATATAACTTGGTGTTGGCAATCCTAAAACAATTCCCCTTGTGTATGTGTAGGAAGTTGGGAGGATGAGCTTTGGCTTGAGCAGGGTTTGTGTTTTTAGGAAGAATTATTCAGATAGTATAATGAAACCCTCACTGTTATGTGCAGTGAAGGTCATAAGTTGGACTTGGACTAGGTTCTTTTCCCTATTGCTCTCCTCATTTTATGAAGAATACCAGAATGAGAAGATAGGTGAACTCATTTGAGCAAAGGTTGTGCTAACCTTGTAGAATAGAACTGTGCTACAGGCCATCATTTTACAGTTTAAAAAATAGTTTGGAGACAGAAGGTTCCGAGAGATGGTGGGTTCCAAGCGAGATATTCTGATGTAGTTTTGGTTTCGTACTTCTAAGCAAATGACATAGAGGAAGTGGTTTAAGCTTACCAGGACTTAGAGTTATATTTTAAACAGTGATCATTATATAACATCTTTTAATTGTCAGTATTACTGGTGAATTTCAGTTTCAGATTAACTGAAATTTTAGATTGAAATTTATATTGAGGATAAAGAAAATAAGCTGGAAGTTATTTGTTTACCAATAAAATTTGCTTACCAGTAAATTTTGCTTACACAGAATAAGGCATATGTTTATATGTTTGAAGGGTTGTAAGAAAGAAAGTTAAGGAAATAGTCCTGTGATCCAAAAAGTGATTAGGTAGTATGAAGCCTGAGAAGTTACATAGTGCAAGTAACACAATTTTGAAATAGTATAAACCATTTTCCAACTACGTAACTTATATATTGAATGTATTACAGAAACATACAAAGTACAGGACTCCAATCACTTTTCAGTTAGTGTTGAGTAGCTTTCTTTGGAAAAAAAAAAAGATTCCAAATACAATTTAACTGCATAAATGCATGATTTCAGACACTCATGCAAAAATATTACCGTAAATGCTAGGAACCATTTCTTTTAAGGAGAAGTTTTTAAAAATGATACAGAAAATGTTTAATTTTTTGTAGACATGTCTATTTTTACATAACAGCTTTGCAAAATGTTTTATTTCATTGCAGCTTCAAGTGTGTGCTGGTAATTTATATAACTAACTTATGAAATCCAAAGATGAAGCTTAGGAAGGCATTATAAAATTTTGAACTTGAGGTATTATGTGAGAAAAATCCATGCATACAGCAATGCCTGGCTAGTTTCTTGTGAAGGCACTGTAACAAAAACCAATATACAAATTTTTGATTGCTAAAGGTAGTTTTATTTCTTTATATATATTCTTCAAAATGTAGGTTTAAAAATGAATCCAGATGATTACTAGTCACTGGTTCAAACCCATCCATATATAGTTGATCTATGGAGCAGTACTGGGAGTTCTTTAAAGGGAATCTTAATGAGGTTAGAATATGAGAATTATCAGATGCATTTTGGTCCCAAAAAGAAAAAAACAGATTAGAAAATAAAACAGTGCATTTTTTTCACTTTAGAGTAACTCTGTATAAGAGGTAGTTTTAATGTGTGTTTTGGAACTAATATGATATGAACATCTTTATCAGTTATTGACTGCATTTGATACATCATGTGCCTAAATAAACCTACAAACGGGGATTTAATTATTCCCAGGAACCATTAATAGTTACAGTGATTTTATTGCATAGTGTTCACCACATATATTAGATTATTTCTCTATTTACATTTTAAAACTAAAATTTTACTGTAAGAACTTTTAGGAAAGATAAGCAAAATATTAATACATATATTGCAAGTATTACAAATGGATTTCTTATATTTATGCTTTTTCCAAACAGGCAGATTGATTTTTATCAATTTGTTAAACCATCTGTCTTTTTTAATGGGGGCATCATTCCTATTACCCTTCCTCAATAGCTATTGTTCTAAAAGATGAAGGACTGATGATTATAATTGTCATGGCAGTATTCTCAGAGTAAGGGAGAGATCCGTGTCTGCATATTTCAGTAAAAAAATAGAAGATTGAAGTACAAGTCTGTTAACTGATTATCCCACTCTTTCTTTGTATTCCATAACTCTCTGATTTACATTAATTTGCTTAGAAAAGAAGAAAGGTTTGTTTCCAGGCAGTGTAATTTCTAGAAATACAGCATGCTTATGTATTTGAGGATAAACCACAAATTCCGTTGGTGTGGTTCAGACATATCATTTCATATTCAATACACAAAGCACAAAGCTTTATTGAAGTATGAAGATGGAACATGTTCTCCTACTTACTATTTCTCTTGCTTCAGAGTAGCTTCCTCTCTTTGTCCACTCCTTGCTTCTCCAGCTTTGGAGAAGACTCCTTGGTTTGCTCAGTCAGTTTCATGAAAACAAAAAGCTTGGCTCAACAAGACCCAAAGTCACTGAAGCCAAGACTCATTCCCCTGGCTTTATTTAGAACTGACAGGTGAATATGATTTTGGCCGGTATCCAGGATTGCAGTTTTAATATAAAACAGTGTTTCTCAACCTTTGTCTGCTGGAAGATGTGTGGACTTCAACTCCCAGAATTCTGGGAGTTGAAATCCACACATTTCCAGCAGCCAAGGTTGAGAAACACTGATTTAAAATGAATTTTTGAAGCAGTAGGATTGAAAATCTTACCATTCTTTCCCTTGTAAACTTGAAGATGACCAGAGCGTCACTAAATCAGGCAGTCAATATTTTCCAGTGATCCCCCAATGTCATTTTAATTTCTTTTTAGAATCGTTCCTAAATATGAATAGACTTTCCTTTTTTCTTCATTTCTATAGGAGAGACATCCATTTTTTGATGTTTTTTTTAAAATTGGTGTGACTATTTTATTCCTAGGTTTATAGAATTGAGATTTGGGGAAAGCATTATTGTCAAATGCCTCTGCTGGTGCAGTACCTAGACTGCACAGAAATATTAACTGCACTTAACTCGGTCCAGGTATAGCAACGGAAAGGTAGTTTTGCATTGGGTGATTGAGAGGCAGCTTGTTGCTACATACTGTAGCAGTAGGTATGCATACAATAAAAGAAATAGTAAGTGTATTTTCTAATTGTTATCTTGATATAGTTTAAAACACAATGAACTTTATAGAATGTAGCAGTACAAAAGGTGAATGCTGCAGAATTGGGTTTATTCTTTTCTTTGGGAGGAGCAGGGTATAAAAAGGTATGCAAGTAGGATTAGAATAGCAAATAAAAATATATGTCTGTTTCCACCATGGTTATTTATTATTTTGTAGAGATATTTGTGAATGTTAGACTCCTTTATCATTTCATTATATTTATGTATAAAACAGGTGGACTATGATTTTTTTAAAAAAAATAAATAAGCAAAAATATTGAATGCCTCTGTCATCTTTTTAAAGAGAGCTATTTATAAATGCCTCGTGGGTGTTTTAACAAAACTGTGGAGGCCGTGAATACTACATAAATAATTTCTGAAATTAGGCTAATACATAATAAACACATATTAACTCCTTAAAATTTTATATTTATTTAGTTAATAATTGTAATTTTCTAAAACTAAAGTTATTTTTAATCAAAATAATTCAAATTTACTCTGCTTCTTTCAGCATTAAAGTATTCCTGATAGAGATGTGTATAGCAGTGATGCCTGCACACACTTTTCATTCTTTCATCAATAAATGTTTTTGTTCTTACTTTGATACACCCTTTTTCTGTTAAGAGCAAAACTGTTGTTACAATTATTACCTTGTAATTTGTAGCCATTTAGATAAAGTAAGCAACTATCCACCCATGTTTCCATGTTTCCAATATAATATGAGAAGAAATTGGTATCAGTTAGAGGTTGTGTTGGATTCATTTAGTGTCTTTTCTTGCAGGAATGTACTGTTATAGCATGAACAATAGATGATTATTTAAGGCCTAACTCAGCTTAAAAAAAATATCTACCTCTGGTCTAGAATCTCCTCACCAGCATCATTTCCTTCATGTTCTGATTCATCAATGTCAAACTTAAACATTGGTGCTCTCTTCGTCAATATCACATAAAAGCAGGACCTGTTGTCCTTGAACATAAATGCAGGGAAAACAAAAATGTCCAAAGTATCTCCAAGGAATAAGATTAAAATTTGTCACATTAAAATATATAAATTACTGCACCTATTTTAGTTTTGTTTATAGCATTATAGAGATTAATAATTTGTGACTTTACAAATTCAAATATTGAAAGGGGAAAATAATCATTAGGGTAGCATATGTGTGATTCCACCTACATAGTTCAAATGTTATACAAATTAAATGTGTATTATTTTCTGTTATAAAGTTTTAAATGGAAATGTATTTAAATTTGAAAGAAAACTTCTTCAAATAATTTCACCAATCTGTTAGATAAGTTTTAGCAATTCTTATTACTATAACAATTCAAACAAATTGAGAGCTACATATTTAAGGTTAGGGAGGCAATTTATTGAAAAGTAATTTACAAAACGCTTTCATTACAAGCCACATGAAATTGATATATTAAGTATCTGGAATACTTTTGATTATCCACTGTTACTTGATCAAAGGAACTTATATTTTTCTCCCTTCAATATTAATTTCAAATCTACACTTTAGGATTCCCCAAAGATGTCGAGCAGGTGTTGATGGTGGCAGGACAGTTTTGGAATTGAAATGACATGATACATTATTTTCAAATGATAGTAGTTCTTTTACATGCAGAAAAACCACTTGTTGACATGAATGGTATAAGATTATGATTAGGGAAGATACTTGAAATTCTGATGTTATTACCAAGAGACACTACTTATAATTTCACATTTTGTCAGGCACAGAATAAAACAATTTGTATTGTTTGTATAAATTGAAGATACAGGTTGTTTAGGAAGGCAGAGTATATTGGATGCAACCTATGGAACATATGTAGATGTGTAAAATTTGTTTTCTGTGCAGATGCTTGCAATTGAAAGTTGTTGGTCCTTATTCTCAAGCTGAAAGTACCAATTTCAGCTTGTTTGTTTACATCTACATAACATTTTGTTTACTGAAGAAATAAACAGGTTTTAATCAGCCTGTGTATTAGACAAAAGTATACTTAGAATTTTCAGTATATAATTTCAATACTATATTGCATGGAGTTAATATGATTAGCTTAAATCTGCATTTGAAGAATTATGTGTTAGCGATTTCATACACATTCATCTTACATAAGGAGATTAAAAATTCAATTATCCTTTAAAAAATTCATTGATTTGATTAGTTGTGATTTATTATACATTATTATTTCACTTTGCATGTGTTTAAGTCTCTATTCCAGTGTTTTTCATATAATCAATACCTATCAATTTTTAATCATATCCTGTGTTCTATACCACCCAGGTTTGTTAAGTTATAGAAATTTAAATAACACACATTTCTTTTTGAAAAAAAAAAACCTGTATCAATTCTTCTGGAATGAATTTATAGCCCTCTTCTACCCTTCCAGCCAAAGGCCATTCCAAATGCTATATGTGGAATTTGTCTGAAGGGTAAGGAGTCCAACAAGAAAGGGAAGTCTGAAGCACTTATACACTGCTCCCAATGTGAAAACAGTGGTAAGTAACAAATCTGCTTTAAATGTGTCTATATATTTAAATTGAAACAAAAATAACAATCAAACTACATTTTATAGTTTAATTAGCACATTTGATACACTGATTTAAAATAAATTTTATAAAATAAAATCATTTTAGTCTTGTCAGGATCCTTCATATAACCATTCTAGTAATGATACTGGTTTTGATCTAGGACATCCTTCCTGTTTGGATATGTCTGCTGAGCTTGTTGCAATAATTAAGACCTATCCTTGGCAATGTATGGAATGTAAAACATGCATTATATGCGGGCAGCCTCACCATGAGGAAGAAATGATGTTCTGTGATGTGTGTGATCGTGGCTATCATACATTTTGTGTGGGGCTTGGTGCTATCCCTTCAGGTAATTATATTAATTACACTTGTTCAGAAGCTGAACGAAAATTCAAGATTTGGGTTGCTTTTTTCTTTTGAAAAGATCGTACATCTATTATGTGAAGTGAATCTTGTGTTAACTATCCATTCTAATGACATTCTGAGTGTAGCTAAATCTTTTTATTACTTTATGCTTACAGCATCTTAAAGTTTATTTAGGGGAGTGAATATGAATGTATTATCTTAAATCCGTGTACATTCATTACTGGAATATGACTATTGAGTTCAATTTAGTGTAGTGTCTTTTTTAATAGAGGGGCATAAAAACCTAAAGTTACAAATGTAATTTTATAACAAACATATGCTACATACTCATTAATATCCCCGCTTCCCACATACAGCTGCAGTAGCCTTTTTAGACTACTTGGCAATTGGTCGTCTTTTAATTGACAGCTCTAATTTTGTAGGTCGCTGGATTTGTGACTGTTGTGAAAGACAACCCCCAATTCCCAGGGGCAGAGGAAGAAGAGGGAAGAGCAGCAAAGAAGGATAACTGCATATTAACTTCACAAAAACTAGTGCTAAACTTGGTGCTACTCTATTTACCACTGTACAAGGAAAAACACCACTCAAAAACAGTTTCACCAAATAAAATTCTTTTTAATTTTAACATGGTGAGGAAGGTTATTCAGTATCTTTTGTTGCATTAAAGACAGAGGTGAACATATCTGTATTCTTTATTTTTATAGTTTTATAGATTGTTCTGCATAATAATCATTTTTATAAAAAACAGTTGCAGAGTAATTACTTTTATCCTCCATCCTATTCAAGGAAAATATTATTAAATTCAAGAGTATTAGTAGAGTAACAATTCTCTCTAAATCACAAAACTTCATGAAGTATACAGGTTTCTTGCATAATCAATTAGCATCTTATTTGTTTGAATATGATGGTATTATTGTGAAATTAAAATGTATTGTAGGAACCAAGCTTAATTTAAGTCAAGTGAACTCAAGTCAAGTGAATTTTTGAATAATTCTCATTTCTTTCCATCTACAAGGAGTCTGGCCATTCCAGCTGTCTAGATAGCTGTCACGCATTTTAGAACAAAAACTCAGAATTGTCATTCTACTAATTTCTTATTGATACTCTTCTAATCTTTAATTTCTTTTGCATGCTAAGACCAGAAAATGACTATGAATGTATGCCAAGGTTTTAAGAAAGCAAGTCAGTTTTGGAAACATACTGGTGTTCCATACAGTGATAAGTGATTTTAGTTTCTAGTGTAATGCAACGCGTGGTTTGCTAAACAGTTTATTGAAATTAATGTAAACATGGAAAAAATTTCAACTCCCAGTCTTTTTTTTTTCTTATTCCTTTCCTGGTGGTGCAATATTAGAGTTTTTTCTAGTATTTTTCCTCTTCAAGGCATTTATTCAGAACATATTGTATTCATTTTCAAAACATTTCAGCTTCTACCTTTCCAGTGATCTCATAGAACTTGGAGGAATTCTGGAACAAGGAAGCTCAGGTATTGTTCCCTGAAGCTGCCAGTACGATGGTGCTTCCTAGTAGGTGATAACTATGAATCTATAATTACATGAGTTTTAAATAGATATAGACGGGCTTGCACTCTGGAAAATGATTTGAAATTAGTGGGCTAAAAATTCTAACAACATTTCATGTTTGAAATCTTCATGCTTGCTTATAAGGTTGTATTTAGGTTGCTTCAATTTAAAATAGATTTTAGTGGTGGTTGGAAAAGCAGATGAAGTCTTTTCCAGAATTCATTCTTCAAATCTTTCTCATGTAAGTATTTCTATTTTGGCCAAAGAAGATAGTCTTACATCTATCTTTTATATATCTATATATCTATAAAATTTGTGAATATATTAACAAATGTGATGAAATACTGAGCATGAATTCATATTTCTACAATTTTGAAGTTTTATTGAAAATCACAGTGAATTGTAGCATCCATTAATATTCACCCTGATCAGTTAAGAGAAAACTATACAAATACTGTGCCTGCTACAATATAGCACTGGGAAAAGTTTACTTTATAAAAATAATTATGGCTTTATTTTCCGATCCACAGCTTAGAACAGCATTCAATCATTTGTACAGATTGCTCACACCCAAAGCTATAAATCTAAAAGAGAATTTCAAGTATTAATTTTAGTATTCCAATCAATATAGTCCAAAAGACGGATTCCTCATCTTGATACTCATCTTCTGTTGAATGAAATTTCTTCTGGTTCATTTTCATTTCTTCTGGATTATATGAGCCACCACCAAATGGAGATTCTACAACTGTTTGATCATAGTACACTTTCATTTCAAATTCACTTTCCAAATGAGAGGGATGACCATAAATTCCAATTCCCACTGGGCGACGAAAGTGTGCTGGCACGTAAACCACATCTTGACCACAAGTTACAGACTGTAATTCATAATCATCAAAACTGGGATGAAGAGTTACATCAGATACATACAAGTCTGCATCACCTTTTAAACTCTGCATCTGAAGCACTATTTTCCCTTCATGATTTAGTCTCAAGTAGCTGTAATTTCCAGCACCAATCTGACCTTGAACTACATGCAGGAGAATCCATTCTTCAGGTACATCCCCATCCTCATTAAAAGCACTTGTTACAAGAAGTCCTTGAAAAGTAAACAGTATTACTAGTATCCTCTTGTAGTAAGGGGCCATCACACCTGTATTGGATATAAAATAAACCTGTACTGAAGTAACCTCCAGAAACCATGGTCTATCACTCTTGTAAAAAAGCAACCAAAGAAAGTAGTTTAAACAAACTGTATTAATATTGAATATAGAAAGGTTATCCCTCTGGAAAATCAGTCAAATAAAATCAGTCAAATACACTTTGGAAAAAGTTTATACCATGGATGTCAGGACCAAGTTGATGCCACAGATCAAAAGCATGTTATTAATATTTTAGTAGTAAATGTAACCTTTGTAAACATGATAGAAATAGGCTATTTTGCATGAACATGGCCTTAGAAATAAGCATCTGTGATTTATTTATATTTCAACAAGAGCATACAGATTTTTGTGTTTTTTCCTTTAAATGATTACACACTGGTTCTATACCACTATAGGCATATATGAAAATTAGGACTATTCCATACATTTCCTGTCATGCTTCAAATATAATTTTATAAACACACTAAACATAGATGGGATCTTAAACATACACAGAGGCAGCATGTTTTCATAGAAACACCAGAGTGACTGCATATCTTAACCTATCTTAATCTATAGATTCTGAAAGCAGAATGAGTCCCAGAGTCTTACAATACCCTGGAACAGCAATTCTCCCTCTGTGTCCTGAAATCCCAGGACGAGACGAATACACACTGCTTTTCATCAGTCGGAAGCAGATGACTACAACCTAAAAGGTAACATTAATTCCTCATAATTTGCTAAGCAGGGCTTTTTTGGTGGGAGGAGCAGGACAATAGAGAACAGGCATAAAAGTGAAGCCATAGAAATGCATCCCAAGCATAGGACACCAGGTACCACAAATAACAGGAGGCTTCCTCTGTTAAGTTAAATCCTAGTGGACATTCACTTAAATATGAACCAGCAGTGTGCTGCTGCTCTCAAAAAAGCCAATACAGTTCAAGGCTGCATTAACAGAGGGATAGAATCAAGATCATGTGATGTATTAATGTCACTTTATAGTGCCTTGGTAAGCCCATACTTGGAATACTGCATCCAGTTCTGGTTGCCACAATGTTACCAAAAAATGTTGAGACTCTAGAAAGAGTGCAAAGAAGAGCAACAAAGATGATTAGGGGACTGGAGGCTAAAACATAAAGAACAGCTGCTGGAATTGGGTATCTGTAGTTTAATGAAAAGGACAAGGTGACATGATAGCAATGTTTTGATATCTCGGGGGCTGCCACAAAAAAGGGAGCGAAGCTATTCTCCAGAGCTCCTGAAGGCAGGACGAGAAGCAATGGGTGGAAACTAATCAAGGAGAGAAGCAACCTAGAACTAAGGAGAAATTTCCTGACAGTTAG
>JANHFM010004413.1:0-12441 GCA_032468115.1 Grayia smithii
CTAAACAGTGTTTCTCAACCTTGGCCACTGGAAGGTGTGTGGACTTCAACTCCCAGAATTCCCCAGCCAGGAGAGCTGGCTGGGGAATTCTGGGAATTGAAGTCCTACCCCTTCCAGTGGCCAAGATTGAGAAACACTGCTCTAAACATTAGTCATGCAAATAACATCCAACGTATCGGGAAGATACCAGGCAGGGGAGGGTTGATCTGAAATATACTGGAACATTTTTTACTGTGGAAACATATTCACCTGTGATAAATTTTCTTGCTTCCTTTTGTAACCACTAGAAGTTACAAATTCATATAAACTGGTCATATGATTTTTGTTTAAAACTGTATATGGAGTGCTGAAATTGTTTTTGTGATGTTTAAGAGCACAAAAAGCACAGTAACCTGTTCGCCCCCCCCCCCCGAGATGTTCCAGGAAAAGTTTCCCTCAAGAACTTTAAAAGATTGTGAAAATAATGCTAAAAAAGTTACTTTTATACAGATAGTTCTTGACTTATGACTACAATTGAGTCCAAAATTTCTGTTGTTAAGTGAGACATTTGTTAAATCAGTTTTGCTCTATTTTACAATCTTTTTTGCCACAGTAACAAGGTTAACTGAATCTGGCTTCGTCATTGATTTTGCTTGTGAGAAGTTCACAAACAGCGTGCACATGACCCAGGGATCCTGCAACCGCCATAAATACATGCCAGTTGCCAGGTGTCCGATCATTTTGATCACATGACCATGGGGTACTGCAATGGTCATAAGTATGAAAAACAATCATAAGTCACTTTTTTTAGTGCCATTGTAACTTTGAAAGGCCACTAAATGAACTATTGTAAATCAAGGACTATTTGCAGTTGTAATTATTTGTATGGTGCTTTCTTGGTCAACATGTGATTTACTTCCTTTCTTCATGTTGTTCCAGTCAGTGTTGGTGACTCCTTCGGTTACCTCTTTTGTGGGTGCCCTAGGGTTCTATTTTCTCTGTTAAGTAAAGCCATCCAACAGTCTGGTGTCTGGTATCATTAGTATGTTGATGACATCTAATTATATTGTTCAACCCTAGACCAGCCAAGTGAAGCTGTCAAGGTTCTGTCCAAATATTTGGAGGCTGTGGAGGTTTGGATAGGAAGGAACCATCTCTAATTAAATTCTACAAGGATCAAGTGGCTATGGGTGTTCGGGCTATGCAGATCTAGGGATATTTTATCTTTGACCTGCATCAGTAGTATGTTGCCCTTCAAATTTGGCATGCAATCTTCAAGTGTTCCAGGAGTTATGACTCCAACTTGAAGAACAGTTGTCAGCTGTAGCCAGGAGGGCCTTTGCACAGTTCCATCTCATGCACCAGTTGCCCTTCAGATAATCACTTATGTTCTAGTCACCTCATGGCTTAACTATCACAACAAGGAGAGCTGCCCTTTAAGACCACCTAGAAGCTTCAACTGGTCCAGAATGCAACAGCATGATGATGGCCATGCCCAAGTCTTGCCATGTAACAGCTCTGTTTTGCAAGATGCACTAGTTTCTAGTTTCTTTCCATGTGCATTTCAAGGCTGGTTGTTATCTATAAAGCCCTACACAGTATAGGGCCTGGTTATTAGAGGGACTGCCTGTTTCCCATAACATCTGCCTGGCCAATTTGGTCCTGTACACATGTAATAACACTTGCCCTCTGAAGCAAGTTTTCCACTGATATATGGATACTCCCACTTTACTATTGTTTAGAAGAACCATGAAGACCTGGCTGTTCACCTAGGTCTTTGGCATGGAACAGTGAGACCTCTCATATCATTGTTCTTGCCATTTATTTTTATCTTTTATGAGTTACTGATTTTATTGTAATTTCTTGTTAAATTGTTATGAGCCTCCCAAAGTCATTAAAATTGGGTGACATACAAGTTTAACACATCATAGTCATCAGGATCTATTGTAGTCAGCACCTCCTGATTTGGGAACAATTGCTATTGGAGAAAGACCCTCCTTGCCACAGTGTCCAACAAGCCCCTTCACTAAAATTGAAGAGAGCTTCACTGTGGCTTTGCTCTAATCTGGTTTTGATAGAGGTTTACTTTATGTTACCTTCTCCAATTCTAAATCAGGTAACTGTCTGATTTATGGCTTTTAAGACTATCCAAATGCTAAAGCTGTTAAATTAGATTCTGTCTGGTACCCCTCAATTATCAGGGGGATGAGAAGTCTGAGAGATACAGTCTCTGGGCAGAGTTAGGTTTTAGGCTGCTGAAATACATCAAAGTTTCCCAAGGCAAAATCTGCCATGTTGATAGGCTTTCACTCCAAAAGACTATATGCTGTCATAAAATCAGAAGGTGCTTCAACAAAGTATTAGTTTAAGGGTGTGCATATTTATGGAACAACATTATTGTTATTTTTTTCTTGTTAATTTTCCACCTAAAAGCTTTTAGATTGTTTTTCAATTGAAAACAAATGTTTAGCTTATATGTTGTGTTAAAGGTGGAAAGAATTCTGAACTGATTTATCGTGATCTGAAAAACCTGGCATCTTAACAGGGGTGTTTAGACTTTATATATCCATGGTATATACTGGTATTTCAATAGGCAATACATACAAATATCTGAAATGATCTGTTAATATTTATTTCACCACCTCCTAATTCTTTCCTTTTGAAACCAAACAAATTTACATGATCTTTTAAATTATTAAATTTGTCTCCCTGTTTATATGCAACCCTTAAGATATTTGCATGGGCAAATGAACATGTCACCTGAATTTCCTATATTTATTCCTAAATCAAAATTCCTGTTTTTGTATAGGGTGAAAAATCTAAAATGTGGAATTCTGTAGTTTGGAATAATCTGAAACTTTGGAAAGAACAAAATCAGATTATTATTCCATGTACAGTATATGTATATGTAAATTACTTTCAACTGATAATTTGCACGTGGAGATGAACTGGAAAAAATTTAATGTGAAGACAAACTTCCGAAATACTCCATTCCATTTCAGACTCCATAATTTTCAGCAATAGGTGCTAATCCAAATGAATATATATAAATGTGGGAATTCTTAGTTGCACAACCATTAATGTGTTACCCACATGACTTAAAGGAAGAACGCTATATGTATGTATATGTACATAAGAGTCTACAGTAAATTTGATAAATAAATTCCGCCCAAAGTCACTCTGAGAATGAGATAGGCAATAGATAAATAAATCTGTGTGATTGTATGTGTGATTCACAAATTATATTAAATACATAAATTATATTTAATGAACTTTCTGATGCATATAAAATAAATGTGCAGGGATGATGCATGAAATATTGTATTATTTTCCTACTTATGTATAACATCAGAAATGGTCATAAAAGGACAATCAAGAGATGTGTTTCAAGTGTAACTCTTTTGCTTAAATGAAACAACCATAAGAAAAAAACTTGTCCTTGCTTTGACTTTTTATATGTTATCTTGGTAGATTAGCATTTAGCTTCATTCTGACCTTAGTAGAATCCATATGACATATTTGCTTGGATTATGTAATTGTATTTTTGTCACTTTGGGCAGGTTGTGAGTTATGAGCATTGGGACAAGTTCTTTACATACGGGTGTGTATTTTCATCACAATCTATTGCTCAGTTTGATTGTTTTAATTAAGGAGAAGAATCCTTCTAATTTTGTTTCTACTTGGAAACCACTTCTGGACTTTGTGCTCAAAACTGAAAAAAATGAAACTTTGTAGCTTTTGACGACTAGATGACTGTTGCTATAGGCAACAAATATATAGAAATGTAAAGGAAAAGACTGAAGTTTTAACAGGGGTGTGTAGACTTTTGTATTCTACTGCTCTGAAGAAAGTCAGAAATAACCACTTTTTTCTTTTCTTTTTCTCTTTACATCTTTCTTCTTTAACTTTCCTAACTTTTGTTTCTATTTGTATTTTATTTGATGATCAACTTTAATAAAACATTTTAAAAGAACTTGTGGCTCAGTGTAACAGGAGCCAAAAGTCCATATGTAAAAAAGATGTATAGAATGTACTGAAACGATTAGTACTAAATGTCAAGGCAAAATGAATCTAGTAAAATAAATTCTAAACAGAGGTTTAGCAATCAAAAATGTTTTTGGTTGTCCCTTTGGACATAAACCCATTTAAATATAAATAGCTTCCAAATTTGGAAACTCTTGCCTAAATGAAAACTATACATTCTGCCAGTGCACTAAAAGATGCTGCTCAAGAATATATCACATGTAAAAAAACCACGTTATCAGATAATACTAATATTATATGAATAAATAAGCAATTAGAAAAAGTTGTAGGACTACATGCACTACCCTGTTTCCCCCAAAATAAGACATCCCCTGGTAATAAGCCCAATCAGGCTTTTGAGCACATGGCAATAAGGCCAAGCGCTTATTCCATAGTTCAAAAACATATAAGACAGAGTCTTATTTTCGGGAAAACATGATATTATTATTCTCTCCAGAGTTTAATACTGAACAGTCTCAAGGGAATTATTATTACAATACTTCTAATTCTTATTGCAAGTTGTATTGTTTTAGGTTGAAATCTGGAGTTAAAACAAAGAATTTTACAGTATACGGATATGCAAAACCTGGAATTAATGTTATTTGTAAATATCATCTTTCTCTTGTATTCTCTGCTTTTATTAGAATTAGAAACTCTTTTGAAAAGCCAAAATCTAAGCTCAATTATGCTTTTTCTATGATCAATTTAACCACAGATGTAGTAGTGTATGATCTTTGATCTGCATCGACACAAGAGTGATTTAATTTCCCAATCAAGTCTATACAAATAATTAAAAGTGGATAATAATTATAGCACCAATGCCTTCAAATGCTACAGATGGGCAATGTGTTTTGACAATATAAGGATTAGATTCATAGTACAACCATATTAAACAAACACATGTTTATCTGCCAACCTCTCGACCATAGACCTGAACTGATCCCACTGGAGAGACAGGGTCTAAATAAAGGCCCATTATGTTTTCATGAGACACACAATTGCCATGAACTTGCCAAGAGTTCAGGGGTAAGTATAGCTGTACTTTCAGTGGCTGCAAGAAAATTGGACTCTGCACCCTTGTGTTCATGCATCTGCTTGGCACAGCCCTTACTGGAGACCAGCTCTATTTCACTCAAATAACTTAGCTATTCATGAACAATAAGGTTCAAATTGTACTTTTCTTCAACACAACATTAACTCTCAAAGAGCTGGAAATTCAGTATTCTGTTCTTTCAGCTTAGATTCCAAATGAGCCACAGAGAACATTATATGAGCCGTAATCCCATTAAATATATCATCTTGCAAATATCTAAATCCAGTTAATTAACTTGTATTGCAAAAGAGCTCCAAGATAGTGGGAGATTGGTGAGTTGCCATACATTTTTAGCTCGCAAGCTTGTAAAAGCTAGGTAAATGTTAACGTGCTCCTACATTTAATTCCTAAAAGCAGAAGAGGACAAAATTATCACAGAGAAATACCTTGTATTTATTATTTTAAGAAAGAACTACAAATACTTTTAAAAAGACATCATTCATTTCAAAATATTCAGATAAGTTTTCCCTCTAATGTCTCTCATATTTCTTGGATTATAACCTCATTCATGCCAACCTGACCAAGGGCTATGGTGGCAAGAATTTATGGGAATTGTAATCCAACACATCAGAAGGATTCAAGGTTTTGGAAGACACCAGCATTACAGTAAGTCTTACATAGGTATTTTCAATAGCAAGGTCCATTGGTTTTATCCTCAAGTAATTGCATTCTATGGTTTTCTCCAACCATATGGCCTCCAGGTGCACTTCGCTGAAATCATCATCCATCTTAACCAGCACAGTTGCTGAGAATAATGAGATCTACAACACAATATAATAGGGCACTAATATGAGTATATAGAATTGCAGCCTAGGTAAAAGAGTATGTGACTAGTAAATGTTGTTTGGGAAAAAAAGCCTACCCAAAAACTGAATCATGCTGTACTGATTACATTGCAACACAAAAAATCTATTTCACTGCTTTAGGGCTGATTTGTTTTGCTTCTTTGCTCTTGTGATTTTTTTTTTTGCTTGCAATAATTCTTTTAAATGTAAAACTCATTGGCATGACCTGTCACTTGATGGTGTTTGTACAACACAGTTAATCCTTGACTTACAACAGTTCATTTAGTGACTGTTCAAAGTTACTATGGCACTGAAAATCCATTACAACATCCCCATGGTCACATGATTAAAATTAATTTACTTGACAACTGGCTCATATTTATGATTGTTGCAGTTTGCTGGGGTCCTATGCAGAGGTGGGATTCACTTAGCTTCCCTACCAGTTCGCAAATGTGAGCACACGCCACCTCTGTGCATGTGCACTGCCTTCTATGCATGCGTAGTAGTTGCGCATTATGTCCAGGCGGGGGGGGGGCAGAGCCTCCTGCAGTCTCCGCTACCAGTTCATGCGATCCGGACAGAACTGGCTGAATTCCATCACTGGTCCTATAAGCACCTATGATCACCTTTGACAAGCAAAGTCAATGGGGAAGCCAGATTCACTTAACAACCATGTTGCTAACTTAACAACTGCAATGTTTCACTTAACAACTGTTAAGAAAGATCATAAATTCACTTAACAACTGTCTCACTTAGCAACATAAATTTTGGGCTCCATTGTGGGCATAAATGGAGGACTACCTGTACTGATTTTTAAATACTCCAGCTAAAATAATAGCAATACAAACTATATTACATTTTTTCATTCACCTTTAATCAAGAATCTGAAAGTGAAAAACAAACTTTCTAATTTAGCACAATCATCTTCAAAGGCCCTTTGCCTTAAATCAGCACTGGTATCTTCAGCAAGAGGAAGGTGCACTACATGCACATCTTTCACATTGTTTGCAGATTACTTTGGAGAGATTGAAAGTTTTCTCTGACTTGCAAAAAAGGAAGAATTCAGGGAGGCTGAGGCCTAAAAAAAAACCTCCAAAGGCTTTTCTGTGTTTTTCCATGTGACCCTAGTCAACACTCACTGTGCAACTTTGGGAATTTTTGTCAGTGTAATTCATAGAGAAGTGGGAGGAAGATCAGAAGCTATTTTCCTTATAAAAGATTGGTGGAAAATTTGTATCAATCTTGTCATGTAGGATTGCAGTTTAAGTTGATATTTAATCATGAAAATAAAAACAGAAAATCATGTGAAGTACTTTAAACATACTTCTGGATTGCATTAGCTTACTACCAAAGAGTTAATGGGCTATATTCTATCATGTTACTGTTAGAAACCAGCTGCATCCATTACAGGAGTATCCTAATGACCATATAATTAAGAGCATCATTGTAGTAATGACATTTTTCATCTGGAAAGAAAAGACTTTAATAAAAAAGGCATTTATTGGGCCAATTTCACCTGTCTGTCTATGATATTTCACTTTTATTCCCTCAGCTGTTATCATAAAGGTAATGCTGGGTGTTTGACAAGGGCCTCTGACTTTATGCTCATCTAATTAAAGGGAAAATGCACTCCAAATTCTAGTGAGTGATTTTATTTTTAAAAAATACTGCTCATTCAACTTGCTTAAAGATTTACCTGACTTGGTGCATTTGATTATGAAAGGGACAATAGTTCTCTTGTTTGCAGAGTTTCCAGTCACTTGGTTCAGGGTCAGCAGACACAGCAAGAGGTGGCCATCACTAAAGTTCGTCTCCCCTCCCCTTACTTTAAAATCCAAAGGCTTCACAAAGTTCTTGATTTTTATCAGCTATTTAAGACCAGAAAGAAAAGGTGAAACTTGTCTTGATTTGTAAACTTTATTTAGCAATAATTGGCTTGTTTAAGTTAAATTTTACTCAAGAAAATTTTCCATGAAGTCAGAAAAAGAGTTAGAGGTGAAAGGCCACTGGGCAATTAAAAATAAAATAAGATTAAATAAGGCTTGCATCTCATAATTTAATGATGCACCTAGACACTGAGGACAGATTAATTGAAATTGTTTCTGGAAAAAGAACCACATTTATAGAAAATGAATAGAATGTAATCACTTTTTTCCATTTTTTAAAACCCAAGAGAAGGACCATAACTGGGTCCTGATCTTGTTGTCTGCTTCAAGTACAATTATGGATAATGTCTGAGACTTAAAGTAGCCATTTTTTGCCATAGCAAAAAAGCAGACATGTCTGCTTAAGGTAGCAGAGATCCGTCTGGGCTACTGATATAAAGCTCCATGGCACTACCTGTTTCACAGTTGTTGAGTCAGGATTCAAACTAAGAATACTTTGGATTCCCCAACATACAAAAAAAAAAGTCTATACAATTTAACATTTTTTCTTTCCACACCAGTTAAATAAAAATGCAAAGAAAAAAGAAAAAAGAAAAAAAAATCTTACTAAGATACCATGCCATTCTTTAGCAAATATGAATCTGGAAAGCAAATGATGGGGAATAATTCACGTTTGGTGATAATGTTATCTTCGTTGATATTATTTTTAACTAATATCTAAGATGCATTCAGAATCTTTATATGTGCAGGACTTGAGACCCTGTTTTCAATCCGCAGGATATCTACAAAACAAAAACAGAAGTGGACCAAATTTAGATATGCCAGCAAAAGAAGAACTGTTTTGAAATGGAACCAGTGAGGTCTAGAAAAGAAATCTCTCAATGCAACCCTATAGATGAGGCAATTGGACAGTTGCTTAGAATATTGCTGATCCCTCTCACCTCTTTCTAGTCAGATCCCTCTCACCTCCTTCTAGAGCAGAGTATTTGCAGCCCACTCCTATGCACAGATTCTTCAATCACACTCAAACATAACACAAGGGAAAGCAAAAGTACATACTATTGTTGCAGATGCACATGAAGAAGAAAAGAAATACACCTCCCATGGCCCCTGCTGATGAAAGGGTTACAAACAATTCCAGAATCCATGTTCTGCATACATTTCATACCTCATGTATATGCGTATTTTAATGTGAATCAAAATAAATTGCTTACAATACACATATTGTATTATAAAAAATGTACAAAAATGTATTATATCTCACCAAATTGTGTGTCTGAATTTAGAAAAAAAGAAACCAAAGTACATACAAATTCTACTCTAAATTTCTAAATAAATTACTATATCAACTACCTTTTAATTAAAAACATGAGAAATAGAGGAATGTTTGAATCGATAAATTTGTAGAAGTGATAAACATTGAGAAGCCAAAACTGAGTTTTTTTTCATCTGTATCTCATTCTAGCCTTTCTCCAACAATCATTATAGGACTATACGATTTATAAATTCATATTAAAAATAATTCTGAATACACCAGAGTGAATATTTATTTATGAATTGTTGAGTGGTTTTGACATGAGTGTTGAGAATAAACACTCTAAGAGGTAATTCTGTGTTGTTGTTTTTCTAAATAGTGGGTGGAAGTTCTTAAAAGCCTTTTAAGGAAAAGGTTTTGCAAATCAAATTAACATACAAACATACATTCATTAAATTAACTACGGCTTAGCTTTCATCTGACCATTTTATCAAGTATATACTAATTTGGCCGTGCAAAAGGCTTTGATCATACCAGCGCTACATCTTACCTTATTCAGAAATCTCATTGTTGTAAAATTGATCAAAGCAAAGACAAAAAAGGTAGATTAAATGTCAAAGAGGTAGGGAAGGAGATTGGCCTTAAAATTGTGTCTGCCATACTAAGTGGGAGAATTAGTAGGGTATAGTGTGACCTGATTTTTAGCCTCAAAGAATCTTTGCTTTTCCAAAATCTGGATTCTTTAATCCTTAGCACCATGTCTGAATAACAAAGTAGTTCCACTCCATCTTCCTTTTCCATTGTTAAAAGCAATTATGCTCCAGTTGATACAGATTAAATACTAGAATATTATAATATTATATTAACATTATATTATTGTTTATTTGCTCAATATTCACTGTTTCCTACATGTAGCTCCACAGCAAGAAACTAAGTATATTAAAAGATATATCATGACACATGCTTTAATATAGGGGCACGTGATGGCTCAGTGAGTAAAGACACTGAGCTTGTCATTTGGACAGTCCATTTATTGGGATCTGAGCTTTACTTGTCTCTGCTCCTGCCAACTAGCAGTTCAAAGCAAGCAAATGCAAGTAGATAAATAGGTATCACTTTGATGAGAAGCTAACAGCATTCTGTGTGCCTGGGCATATAGGCATGACCACAGAAGCGTCTTTGGGTAACAATAGCAATAGCACTTAGACTCATATACCGCTTCATAGTGCTTTTACAGCTCTCTCTAAGCGGTTTACCAAGTTAGCATATTGCCCCCAACAATCTGGGTCCTCATTTTACCCATCTCGGAAGGATGGAAGGCTGAGTCAACCTTGAGCTGGTGAGATTTGACCTGCTGGCAATCAGCAGTTAGCAGAATTAGCCTGTAATACTGCATTCGAACCACTCTGCCACCACACTAGAGACTATGTTTTCTTGCTCCAATACACTTACACCTTTATTTCTACTACAGTAGTTGACTATCTCATCATTAGAGCTTTCAAACAGGTTTGGGTGACATCTGTGGGAGGGAGAATGTTTTACCCCTTGATTTCCTGAATTCAGCATTGGGTAAATTGAGAGTCTAAAATCACCCTGTCCCATATCTTCCCATTCAACAAATACTACACCATTGTGAACTAATAAAAGCAGTCTTAATGCTGTCCAAATGTTTTTGAATTTACTCATATAATTCCTGACTAGCATTTTGGCTATGAAACAATTAAATTGCAAACTGCAGAGTTGTTGCTGCTTGGTACGTGTTCATTGTAAAAGATGTGTTGTAGTTCCTTTATCACAAGATTGTTATCGGTGCAATTATATTAATCCTATTAATTTTGGAAGTCTATCTTCACTGTCAACATCTTTATTGCTGTCATAATGGAAAGTAAGAAAGTTTTGTTTTTTCCCTGCAGATCCAGTGTAGCATTGTTTATACAGAATTAGGATGAGTTCCCAGTTTATTGATTAGAGAATCACTGCATCTGAAACTAGAGATCTGAAGCTACTGTGTTGCTTTCTCTGTCAGTGCTGAACAACTAATCCAGAAGAGGGAACAGATAGCAGAGAACATTATTCAGGGAGAGAGGACTTTGCTGCATATTAAATACATGAAGACAACATTGATACATTATTTATTGCAGCAATGAAGCTGAATACATTGAGACAAGAAGAGAATCTGCTTACGATTTTCCTCAGTTCAAAACTTTTAGGTTCTTGGGGATTTTATTTTTTCTTTGGTTCTATGTATTAGTCAAATATCTTAGTTTAGTTTGCTTTTTGGTCAGATGAGTAATAGAGCTCCTTTTGTAACTGTCAGGATGAATGCCAGAGTATGTTTCTTTGAGGTATTTTCTTTTATTTATTTTTTTAAAAAGATTGGATCCCTGTGGATAGCCTTAACCTTATTTACAGGATTAATGCATTTGATTTTCTTAATCTTCATAGCAAATGCTGGGGAATATACCCATTTAGGATTTGGTGATTTGCTTCCAAATGTCAATGGTGCCATTTAATTCTCTTAAGATAGGCCATGGTGCCCCCTTCTCTTACTAGTGACCAATGCAAGAACTGACTTTTTCCCCCTGAGATTCCGTCTCTTCATATGTTGTTTCTATGGAATTATGTCTTTTTTCTTTCTTTTTTTCTTTAAATACCCTTTGCATTTGTGGTTTTTTATTATTATTATTTAAATTAATTCTTCTTCCCCCTCAAAATTAATTTTGACAATTTCTACAGAGAGTTTTTCATTATGAACAATATGCTTACTATAATCCCTGCTCTAGGCAATTCTTTAGCTTCTCTGATTCTCTTGCTCTGCCTCTCTCTCTTTTCTTCCTCTCAGAAAGAATGCTCCTTATTTTAGAAGATTTATCTCCATCCTCAGCATATCACGACTGCCAAGTGGGTATTTTCTTCATCATAATAAATTCCATATTAAATGGAATATAAAATTCCATTTACAGTTATTCAAGGTAGTGGCATGAGAATGGAGAATGATTTTGAAAGCCATTTTACTGGAAAAAGAGGTCTAAACTTATCCTAAATGCATAGTCATTGACTTGGGAAGGACCTTAGACATCATAAAGGATGGATGGAGTATAGATGTCCTGAGGTTGCTAAGTGATGGCTTTCAGCATTCTTGGCTGTTGGCTCTGCTGTGCTGGGCTGAGGTCTTGAATTCTGGGCAACATCTTTTAAGACCACAAATACAGTATATGCTGATGTTTCTTTAGCCATGTTGCTGACTTCTTCAGAACAGATTTGAAATTGAACTTGGCAACAGATGTCACATATATTGTCTGTTCAGTAGAGTGGTGTGGCATCAACATCTAGCAATAGCACTTAGAAGGCTGAGTCAACCTTGAGCCAGTGAGATTCGATCTGCTGAACTGCAGCTAGCAGTCAGCTGAAGTAGCCTGC
>JANHFM010004413.1:59253-69941 GCA_032468115.1 Grayia smithii
TCTGCATGCTCGCAAAGCAACCTATACCTCTTTACAACGCGAGCGGGGTCGGGGAGGGGGGGGGTGTCGGGCAAGAGTTTGGGTCTGCCGAAAGCACGGAACCAGCTCCTCCCGAGGTAAACTGGACCCGCTCCACCGGGGGCTCTGCCAGGCCGCCCTTCCCCGGTAACCGCTTTTCTGGGGGATGGGGGGTATCCCTCGGTGTCCCCCGGATTGGGAGGGGAGGCGAGAGAAAGAACGCCTCGGAAAACGGAAAGTCGCGCGGAGGCTCAGCAGCGCGGTCGCCCAGCCGCCTCCCTTCCTTCGGCCGAAACGCTCCAGCCGCCGAGCCGAGGCCCCACTTCCGCCTTCCCCATGTTGCCTAAACGGGAGCCGCTGAGTGGGAGCGAGGGAACGGCGCCGCCTCTTTCTTCAGGCGGTCAGAGGGCGAAGGGTAGGGTTCAGGCGGGCAGACGCTTCCCCTGCCCTGCCTCGCCGGCTTCCAGAGATCCCGGGGACGAGGACTGGGGGGGGGGGGGGGGGGGGGGGGGGGGGGGCGGCCGGGAAGAAATCCCGAAAGATGGCGTGGTCCCTCACAGCTCGCGCAGCCCGGCGGCCTCGCGAGCTGCGCCTCAGGCCACCGGATTGAGCCCCTGGGCGGAAGGCAGGACCCTCCGCATAAGGACCGCTTCCAAGCTGGAGTGTATTTAGTGGAGATTTGACTTCTGCCTTCTTTCCTCTTCTTTTCGCCCTGCCTTGGCGGGGTTGCAATGCAGTAAACGTTCAAGGGCTTGAGATGGACTCGGTTTTAAAGATATTCCTGATTGGTTCGTAAAAACTTTTTTTTTTTTTTCCGGTCATGCTAAAGTATCAAAGACACTACACACAATATGGGCGAAGTTGTGAATCTGCACAAGAAGGGCAAGCGAATTACAGTGAGAATGCAAAATAAACTGATTGGGAATAGCATAGAAAATTAAAAAGAAGATAAAAACGAGTTAATGATATATGCTGACTGTAATGGAATGGTGAACCTGACAATGAAACTCAGAAGCGCCTTCAAAATGATGAATTTTGTTGAGTTGGTGTAGTTTAATAGTTAAGGTATTCAGTGAGAACCAGATTCAGGTGTCATCTCTCCTTAAAAATCTCTAGGTGACTTTGGGCAGTTGTAGCCCGGCCTGTCCAACCAAAATGGATATGGAAATTAAATGGAGAGATCCAAATATGCCAATTTGTGGACCATAGGATGATGATGAAGATAAATCAAAGAAGTGGAGAGTCCCCAAGCAAAAATATTTTTTAAAAAACATGATTGAAATAATAATGACATCAGCTGGGATTCACACTTGAATATAGGCATCATGATGAAGGCCTTGCAAGAAAACCACGCATTTAAAAATAAATGCTCATTTAACTACTCTAGGAAAACATATTTCAAAACATGAAACCAATAAAAGTGTATGCATTCTGCAAATAACTTCTAGCTGATGGAACACAAGCAACAGTATGTTGACCTGCAAGGAAATCTGTAAATTAGGCATTCTAGCTTCAATAGAATACTGTGATGTGACTGTGGTTGGAGTAAAATTGGACTTTAGTTTTGCTTGTATATTTGCTGTCAGGATTGACTGGTACTGTTGTTGCAATCAGCTGGAATACTATATGGGGCATCAATGTGATTATTTTATTTTGTGAGCCGCCCCGAGTCCTTCGGGAGAGGGGGCGGCATATAAAGGCGACAAATAAATAAATAAATTATGCGTAGAAGTCTAGTCTACACCTTTTATTGAATCTGTTATGTGAAAGCTTTAATTAACCAAAACTCTGATGGACAGCAGAGGTCAATATTTGTGGCCCTATTGTTGTGCTGGTGTGCTATTAAATATTTCCAGAAACTCAGCAGTTTGTTTCAATTAAAAGATAATTCAGTAGAAATTAAGATGTCCATTGTAGAAAATAAGAGAATACCCCACAGCAAAATACATAATACTGATCAATGTCTGGCGCAAGAGATGAGTGTCTCTTTGACCAACTTTCAGAAGGCTATCAATGGGGGGCGGGGGAGGTTCTTAAGTGCAGGTGGTATGTCTTGTGATACTGTCCTTGAGACCCTCCTAATGCACCCCCAACTCTGTGGGTGACAGTCTTATTTGGCAAATAGTACATATAATGCTACCCATATCCAAATCACAGCATTATTTACCTGATATGAAAATGAAACCCACCATACATTTACTGGCATGTATCAATCCATGACAATTGTATGATTACTTTGGAGGCCATGAACTCTGGCATTTCCTGAACAATTGGACATAGAGGTTGAAGTCACTGAACACCAAAAGGTAAGGGGACAAACTTCAATCTAGATGTTTATCTAGGAAAGATGAAGGGAACAGGGCAACAAAATATCTGATGTACCAGTAAGATCACAGTTTGTCTCTCTGACCCAACATAGGCATTCACATAGGTTATTTCATGAATAGGATCATGGAATATAAAAGTGTTATGTAGGGTCAATATAATTACCATACAGCCTTGAGCTTAAGTTGCTGCAGGACCAAAAGTCCAGAAATGAGGAAAAAAACATGCATAAAACCAGGAGAAAGTGAAAGATTTAATGGCTCTGGAGGAAAATGTTCTGATCTTGTGGAATGCAGTGAATGAAATAAAAAGGATCTGAGTTGTGTGGAGACCCATCTATGAATGAATGAATTATAATGGCTTGATGAAGACTTGTCTTGATAAATATGTTGTAAACAAATTAATTTACTTGGGAATAAAGTGAAAAGGAATAAATCAAAAAGCTTGACTAATTTTAATTTATATGATACAAGACTGAGACCATTAGTGAATAATGAGAAGTTCTGAATGTGGGACAGAACATTCTTGATAGTATCTAGAGTAGATCTTTTAAAAAATGAATATTAAAAGGTAGTGAAAGAAAGTAGAGTGAAATGACAAATAATACAGGAAGGGAAAGTATTGTAGTGGAAGCTAAATTAATTTCCCAACAGAATGAATGGAAAATAAATAAATAAATAAATAAATAAATAAATAAATAAATAAATAAATAAATAAATAAATAAATGTAGATGCAAGGAAAGAATGTAGAAGCTGCATAAAAGAGACTGCAGAGAGGTGTTCTGCAGAGTGCCAGAGAAGTGCGCGGAATTAATACTAATAAGTATAGTATGAAAAAGGATATTTGATAGAGTAATGAAGTAAAAAAAGACTGGATGAGAAAATGCACATAAAAGAATGATATTAAGATATTAATATGCATAGAGGGTATTGATATGCAGAGTGTATATAAAGAGATACTAACAAAACTGGGAGAGTGAATGCAGAACATTTTTTAATGAAATTGGTAAGAAAGCTATATATGCCTTCAACAAAATCAATGTAACAATAAAAATGAAATCATTTTTAATGAATGAAATAAAGAAGGAATGTTCAACCTTGGCAACTTTAAGACGTCTGGACTTCAACTCCCAGCATATCTCAGCCAGCCATGAGATGACTTCAGATTGTTTCACTTATGATCTGAGGAAGAGACGAAAACAATGCTGTGCAATCAAGGGGAAAGATTAGCATCATAACATATTTACTGCATGTTTGAATGAGTAGAGAGATAATTTGTATACCTGCCTAACTTTGAACTGTGTTAGACCTTTTTAGTTTGATTATCTTTCCCTCCATTAACAAGTCTAATGTTTCTGCAATCTTTAAACCTCTTTACTGGAAAAAAAAATCATTGCTTGCTATAAAACAGAGCTTGAGTTTATGGTCTGAGAATTGCTGGTTCACTCTTCTGGAATTAAAAAGGCAAAATGTATGTGTGATAACCACAAATGAATCTAATAATTATCCAGTGCACACTTAGATGAGGTAATGGGATTTAACTCAACAGACCACAAAACCACAACGTTAGCCTGCAGAACTTTGAAAAATGTGCTCACATCATCAGCCCTCGGTAAGCATGCATTTCTGCCTATAAATTCAGGTAAATGGGTTCTGAAATATTTGAAAGGTAAGGCAAAATGAAAACCAATGAAAAGTTTATATTGTTTCAATGGTAAGAGGAATATATTAGCATATTTTCAGTATGTGAGTGCATGTTTTTGTAAGGCATTTACGGTACATTCAGGAAAATAATTGCAATATTGAACAAGTCTACACTTTATGACTCAGTTACGGTGACAATGAGTGCACTGTTGGAAGACCTAAAAGACAAGTTTAAGGACAGATCTTCATAGAAATAACCCAGATGTATGGTTGCTAAAGGTCACCAATGACTTGAGGCACCTAATCATACCTTATGAAAATATTTTGGTTGCTTAAAAATGATTTCCCAGTATATAGAAATATATATATATATATACTGGATGCAATCACATTTTCCCTTAACTGAGCAATGTTAGATTTTTGATAAATATATCCAAATAATATTTTGGCAGAAGCTTTGGAAAGATACTATCCAGCTAATGACATTAACAAATTCATGGGTATATGTTAAATCGAATGAAAGCTTGCTTGTTTATGCCTTAATGTATAACCTCAGTGATCAAGGTTAGTAAACTTTATTGAATAAATTATAGTTTAAAAAAAACCAGGGCATAAATTGTGGGAAAAAAAGCTGTAGCTATACAGATTTCGAGACCCATAAAAGTTAAATGCCATACTTCAGTTGCAAACTAATGACTAAAAATGTGAAATGAAAAGAAATGAAAACAAAACTTTAAAATATCAAGATTACTTGAGAAATGTAATATTCTTTATTTAAAATATTAGTAAAAAATAAATGACAGCTATTTATTTGACTTCATTTAATCCTGATTTTTACATATTAAGTATTTTATAAGGAATATAAACTCTAATAAAATACTCTCCAACTATTCCTTTTTATAAAAAAAAGCAGTTAATGCTTTCTGAAAAATTAATAATTTTTTCTTTTGAGAAAATCTTTTGTGTACCAAAAATAATGAATACTAAACAAATTTTTCCCATAAGGAATAAATAAATTTAATGCGTTCCCAAACCAAAGACCCATGATGAAGAAAATAAACACAAAAATACACAAAATAACTACAGAAGCTAGCTAAGACCTCAAGGAAATGCACACACAGGAAGAACTACTATGTGACTAATGCGTGATCCTCTGTTTTGGCTGGAAAAGGTGGCAAGTCATGAGGCAACATGCATTGACGAGTTCTAGCTTGCACATTGAGTACCAAACAAACAATGGCTACTGGGACAAAATTTTCATATTAAAATATGTCAAGAACCAAATTCGACCAGTTTCAAAGCAGTTGAATATTATGGTATGATTATACCTGTAGTGAAATCTGAACCAGTTTGCTATCGGTTTGCTGGTTATGCATGCACAATACACACCAAAAGGAGGCTTGGGAAGGTAAGTAGAACATTGAGGGGGGAATCAACTGTGGCACGCGAGCTTGGGAACCTTTTTTTAAACTTTTAAAGCATTAAAAAAAAGGTTCCGATGATCATGCGCCACAGTTATGATCATCGAAACCTTTTTTTTACCTTTTTCTTTTCTCCCTTTTTCAACAAGGGAGCTTTGGCTGACTACTGTTATTAACTCTTTTTAATGCATATTTAAATTTTTGTCTCTCACTGCTTAATTCTTTTTAAATTTTGCATAGTTTGTTTTTATTGCTGTGAGCCACCCTGAGTCCTTCGGGAGAAGGGCGGCATATAAATCCATATACTCCCAACTACTCTTCTTTGTAAGATAAGGATTCCGATGTGCGATCGTCGGAACTTTTTTTTTTTTTTTTACTTTTTAAGCATTTTTTACTACTAATTCTCTGGAACTGGTAGTTAAAAATCCTCTAAAAAAAGGTTCCAACGATCGCATGTCGCTCAGCTGATCTTGAGAACTTTAAAAAAAAATAAATTACTACCAGTTCGGTGAACCAGTAGCATTTTTCACTACCGGTTTGGGCGAGCCAGCACGAACCAGTAGCATTTCACCCCTGGTGAAGTCAAATAGGCTAATTTACAGAATGTATCTAATGTATGTATCTAATCCAATGAGTCCAATGTGTTGTGACTCATGGTCACAAAGGAATGAAATTTCGTACACTTGTGGCTATTTCAGTGCTACAGGCTGTTGCTGCACTGCTGTTTGCAATCATGTGATCTTCATTTTCAACATTCCATGAAAGTTTCTCAGCCAGTCTTGCAATCCCTCTCACCGTCCTCCACTTACTCGGCTGCTGGAAAGGGAAAGAAAAGGAGGGAAAAAGAGAGGGAGGAGAAAAGGGAAAGAAAGAAGGAAGGGGGAAGGAGTGGGGGAGAGATGGAAGTAAGGGTAGAAGGGACAATGGGAGGAAAGATTTCTGATGCTCCCCGCCTGCTTTCCACAAGGAAACTCAATGGGGAAACCAGTAGAATTTTAAAGGCATTTTTTTAATATGGTATACTTGGAATCAATGTTTGTTCAAATAAAAGAAGATATAGAAAAGTAATTAATTTTGATATATTGCCATGTTTATCCAAGTGCACCTACCATTTAAAACTTTTCTGTTCACAAAATGACCTCTCTTTTTTTCAGTAACCTCTGTAGACTGAGTTTTCAGTTTAGTAGAGATCCTGGATGAAAATTAAAACCATCTGGTGCTATTATATCAGTTTAATCCACTCAAAATAACATAAGACAAACAGTAAATTATTTGGGACAGTTTGGTTTGTATTAGAATTCAACTTTGCTGTCTCAACATTTTTGTTGCTAAGTGAGACATTTGTTAAGTGAATTTTGTCTCATTTTTACGACCTTTCTTGCCACATTAGTAGTAGTTAATGAGTAACATGGTTGTTAAATGACTGCAAAATTGACTGCTTTTCAGAAGGTTGCACAATATGATTATCTGACCCCAGGACATGACTTAAATATGAGTCAATTGACAAGCATCTGAATTTTGGTCATATGATCATGGAGATGCTGCAACGGTCATGTGTGAAAAATAATCACAAGTCACTTTTTTCAGTGCTGTTGAAACTTTGAACAGTCACTAAATGAACCATTGTAAATTGAGGACTACCTGTATTAAAAGAAATACTTCCCTTAGCTGTTGGCACTTGAAAATACTCTTGAATTCACATCATAACAAATTCTATCTATTTCTAGGACTAAAATGAGGTAAAAAAGTTCATGATATCAACATATTATTCTGCTTTATGACTTATTTAAATAAATGTTAAATATTTAAAGAAACAATAGGTTAATTCACTCACCCACAAACATATGATGTTGGGTGTGAGATGTAGGGAATGTAGATTGAGTCTACGATGCTTATGAAGGAATGGCAGATGCTACATTCCAAACATAATAGCACAGGGGGTCACAGCCAAATGCTGTTTGAACCATTGAATTATGAAGTAAATTGATCTACACACTTTGGACTAATAATACTTCAGAACTTTCTTCAGTGGGCAAAAAAAAATCCCAGTGAGAACCCAACTCCCACATGAATCCAAGAAAGGTTATCAATCAGACAGCATGACTATCTTTCACCATAGCCTGTTGATTATCTTCTCCCACCAACATGAAACATGAAACTCTAAATAGGGCTGCTGGGTAACTGTTGGGCAGCTACTGGGCAGATGGAATAATATGGAAAAATAACTATATTTTGCTATCCTTAGTACCATGATGCAGAACCAAATATGGGCTCTAAATTACATTGGATTGGATTCACTCTTGTTCTCCAGGTGTTGCTTTTGGAAGCTCACCTAGTGGAACTCCTTGGGATCAGTGCTCAGAAAAGGTCCACACAGGAACAATCTAGACCAGGCTTCAGTCACGCATAGATCAAGGAAAGCCCCAAGGCTTTCTAGGATTATACCGTGTTCATTAATCACCTGGGGTGGGCTATCTAACCCAACAGACCCTGCCTTCTCTGTGGAGGTATATAGTCCCAATGAGCCAGACAGCAACCTCAGAGTGATTTGTCTGTGGAAACCAATTAATGGTAATACCCTCCAAAGCCAGCTCACCCTGCAACTGCCCTACGACAAAAACAGATGTAATATATGTAATATATGAGCCCTTGGTATTTTCTGGGTCATTTACTTGGAACATGTTCATGGTTATCATGGAGGTCTTGAACCCTAAGCCAACCCAGACTCAAGTTGATAGGTATGAGATGCAAGGGCTGAAGAAAATGTAAGAATCTTGGAAAACAGCTTTTGGAGAAAACATGAAAAGCATCTACCAAGATGCTGATTCCAGGCCATTTATCTAGAAAGAGACTCAGTATATTAAATGTATCTTATATAACCAAATAAGATGAACAGCTCCTAGTGGTCTTTGTAGAGAAATGCCTGTGTGAGCTTTTTTTTTCTTTAAACAATGATTATCCATTAGAAATTGAATTAGCCTCTGCAGTTACTTCAAGATTTCAATCCATTCTGTGACCTAACCCAACAATGATAGAATTTCTCAGGAGAACAACACAAGATAATATTCTCCAGCTTTCTCAATAAGCAATTTCTTTGGATTATGTTGATAAGAAGCTAATGAGTTTCCCAGATTTACCTTCTAAAATTATTCATAAACATAAAGAATTTAATCAAGTTCAGTTGATAGCAAGACAGCATGACCTTTCTTTCTTTACTACAATCATTTGTTCCTGCAGGTGGGGAAAAAAAAACATATGATGCAAAGTTGCTAATATTTGAACATATTTGAAAATCAGATCTGAGTACACTGAGAGCCAGAAAAGAAAACAGCAGTACTCTTAGTGAATGTGACATCTTTCCTTTTCTAAATTTCTAAATTGATAATTTCTTTAGCATTGAGAATGGAAATGCAATATGCTATTTTCTTATGACTGGAGAACTCTGTACATGCAGGATTTTGTTTGCAGGGAGGGGCATGTGTGCATGTAGATAATAAACTGATCTAATTTAGAAAATGGCAGGAAACTTTCCATTTATAGCTTTAGTATTCATTACATTTATTAGAGGGATTTGAATGTAGGTTATATTTCATGGCAGTAAGATGACTTTAGTAGCCCAAGACAGCATTATGTTCTTTTTGTTCAAGATTCTCTCTTTCCATTCTATCTCCAAAGGATGATCTCCAGTAATGGTAGAAACATAATATACTTTCTTTTAATCCTCCTCTTTCAAAATCAATAAGGGTAGTTCTTCTCATCCTTATGCCATTTCCTAAACTATGAGTAACATATGGTTTGATAAATAGGAAGCCTAACAATTCAGGAAAGGTGCAGTTTAATTATAGATTAGTTTCCCACTCGCTCCAGGCATTCAATTTTAAACTATTTGAACATCTTCATTTTATTATGTATCTGCTCCATGTAACTTCACCACGCTGGAGCAGGTTGGAGTACCAATAATGTGAAAATGGAAATGAACTGTAAGTTCTGATCAAGAAAAACCAGTGCCAAGGATACCAACATTGATGCTACTCAAATAGATTCATAATTTGTGCACTACCCATAAAATAACAATGTGGCTTACTCATTGCAATACTCTTTTCCTTAATTGGAGTAGATGATATTAACTATGAAAGCATGAAACATATGGCAGTTCTGGCAGTTAATGGGATAATATTTGTGGCATGTTGTAAGGAGGAAACACGAGACATTTAATTTCTTACTGTATGGCAGGTTTCTTCACCCATGAAGCAAATATAGTCATATAGTTCTGCTCATATTTGACATTTTTATATTTGAGTTTCTCCATGTCCATATAATAAAGATCAAAATCTTTAATACATCCTGGTTATTTTGCACAGATCAAAGAGAAGAGACAATCAGAGACTTAAGCTTTCTTGCCAAGATACTTATTTGAACAGTATCCAATACAGCCATTCAAGAAAAATGTGTCAGTTTCAGGGTTAGCAAATACGTGTGTTGCTTGATTCTAAGATATTCTTTTACAAATGATTTTACATTTTGGGCCACTTTACTCCATTCTAGCATACTTCTGCATCAGTAGCTTAATGTTAAAGAGAGCTGGCTTAAAATACATAGAAATTGTGATAATTAATAAGCCTATAGGTTTTTTTCCCATGTAAGATTGAGAGTATCTTGGCGACGTTTCGACGAGGTCCCACTCGTCATCTTCAGGCTGGTTTCTTCGGCTTCGTGTTTGTGAGAGCAAAGTGTGATCAGAGCTGCCGTCTCTCTATAAATACTGGTGGGGAGGTGTGGAGTACTGGCTTTGTTGCTGTAAGCGGATTGGTTGGCTGTGTTGTTGCATCCTGATTGGTTGATGGAGTTGATGTTAGCAGATTAGTTGGCTGTTTCATGACATCCTGTGTGTTTTCGTAGATTTTCACGGGTACATGTATGCGACAAGGGACCTCGTTAAAATGTTGCCAAGATACTCCCAATCTTACACAGGAAAAAACCCGAATACGCCAAGACTTGCATATATATATACACACATATTATAAGCATGGCAAGTGAATACCCAAATGCAAATAATGTTAATGTTTAATATCCCTATTGTGGGTTGGCTTAGAATATTATAATAGGCTGTATGGTTAAAACACAGGATCTCAATATGACTGTTCTTTGGCACAGATTCTTTTGTTTCCTCCTATTGAAATGGCTTCAGAAAATTTTGTTGTTGTTGTTGTTGTTAGTTGCGAAGTCATGTCCGACCCATCGTGACCCCATGGACAACGTTCCTCCAGGCCTTCCTGTCCT
>JANHFM010004413.1:90580-101144 GCA_032468115.1 Grayia smithii
AGCCGATTTCTCCGATTACAGGACAGCGCGCTGACAGCTATCAGCTGTCTCCGGCGCGGCTCCACCCGGAAGTCCCCAGACCTACCAAATTCTTAAATGGTGTGGAATAGGGAAGTTGTGATCTGATGTTTTACCATTTGTCTCTTCTATTATGAACATCATGTACGTAATGTAAAAAGAAATTAATTAGAAGAACCAAAGGCCACTTCTTTCAGATTGTCCATGCTAATTGACCACAGCTTTGTTTCCAGTGGGTCTAGAAATTTCTCTGCCTTTTGAAACATAGATACAGAGAAAAAGATAATGTGGACTATTGATATTAAGACCTTTGTCCTTTCAGCTCTTCCCTGATATTCTTATATTCTGCTGCTCCCTAGTTTTGCTTATTTTGTTCCATTTTGCACATTAGCTGTCTCCAGCGCTTGTTGAAGCCTAATAAACTAATTGAACTGAGTTCTGTGATTGCTTTGCCCTATTCTGCTCTGAATTTAGGGATTGACTGGGACTGTACCATGAACAAACTGATCTAAAAATGACTTACAGTAGGGGTGTCAAACGTGATTTGTGTTTGGGTTGTGTTTGACCTTGGGAATGCTGGGGGGCATGGCCAAGGTGGGTATGGCCAGCTTGATGTCAATGTCAGGGTTCCAGAAACCCTTCGCCGAAAGAAAACTCCTTCACATTCATCTTTCAAAAGTTCCTTTTATTCGGAGAAGTAAACTGGCACATTCTGGGAAAACCCAAATCTGAGAGTTCCGGGTTTTCCCTCAGGATATCAAAAACCCCCAAAACCATCTCCTCCCTCCTCTGATGGTCACAAGGTCCAATCATCGTATAGCCCCTCTTGACACCACTCCTTCTCCAGGTGTCGGCTTGGCCTGACCTTCACCCACTTACATAATACTATTGTGGCTAATATCTCCTTCTCCCAATTCCCCCCTCCCCCTTTCTCACAGCGTAGAAAGTGGCAGGTTGGAAACCACCTAATAAGGCTTCCAAGTCTGACAGTGTATTAGCCCCACAGTATTTCTTTCCAGAGAGTAAGTCATCCATGTACCAAGTTTGGTTGAAATTGCTTGAAGCGTTCCAGAGTTATGCTGGAACATACATACACACAGACACACACAGCCATTTATATATGTATATAGATTGCAAATCAGTCCGAAGGAAACACGCCTTGTTCCACCTGCTCTAAACTCCCTTGCCCTGAGATCCGGTGGCGATAAACGGGGATGTGTTCCAGAGCAATCCGATTATGGAACAATCGGATCTGGCCCAACAAGAGAGACCGGTGGAACAATTAATTTCTCCCTTATCTTGCATCAGGATCCCAAGAAAACAAAGGCCTTGATTTGCAATTGGCAAATTATTTTTTTAAAGACAGTTTTCCTGGCACAGATGGGAAACACGCCGCCTCTTGGCTTTTCATGCCTAAGGCAGAACTAGAACTCACCAACTCCTGGTTTCCAGCCTGTTCCCAACACCCCTGCAAGGTAAAATGGGCTGACAGGGAGAGACCACCTCAGAGTACGCTTAGGAAGCTTTCATGGCTGTGGGAGGACTAGAATCCAGGACTCAACCACGCTTTCTCTCACGGTGACAAATGTTTGTGTGCTTAACTCCCCTGAGATTAAACCCTGTTTCTCGCCTGTTTCTCAGGTATTACTCTGAACGGGGCGACGCAGTTTCCAAAGCCGCCAAAAGTCCCCACGTGGTAAGTTTCCTTCCTTTCCCATTAAACTCTCGGCCACCCGGGACTGAATTCCAATGGGGTTACGGCTCAAAACGTGATTTTTTTCCTTCTCCGTCGCTTCACAGGGCGACTACCGCCAGCTGGTCCACGAGATCGACGAAGCGGAATATGCCGAAATCCGATTCATGATCAATGAATTGAGAAATATTTACGTGAGTCCTAGTGGGGGAGGAGGGGAGGGGTCAGGGGTCGGCGCCGATGCCGTTTCCCAAACATTTTTTATTTTCCCTCCCCTCAAAAAAAAAACACCAAACCCTGAATGATGGTTTCAAACCCAAGCCCCACCCCTCCCCCCTCCTGAGAGCTGCGGAATTCTGTACAGGAGTTACCAAAGGCCTGTTTTTAAACAAATAATAATAATAAACCCTGCCACCTTTTACACAAATCTCTCCACAAAGTTTTGCCAATTTAAGAGGACCGTCCCATCCAAGGATGATGTGCAGAGCCAAGGGCTTCTCTCTGATCTTCCCCTTGGTCCATTGGCTCCGTAGCTTTGGGGGAAATTTAAGAAATATAGAAAAATCAACAGCCGAAAAAGTCCTTCATTGAATCCGATCTTTTGAGTTTTTCCTTTGTTTTTGATATCTATCGAATCTACATTCATTTATCACCTATCAATTTATTTATCTATCTAATTTACCTACATTTATTTATCTATCTACATTTATCTAATCCATCTAAATTTATCATCTATCTACATTAATCTAAATTTATATCTATCTACATTTATCTATCTAATCCATCTAAATTTATCATCTATCTACATTAATCTATCTAAATTTATATCTATCTACATTTATCTAATCCATCTAAATTTATCATCTACATTAATCTATCTTAAATTTATATCTAATCTATCTACATTTATCTATCTACATTATCATCTATTTATTATCTATCTATACTGTATATCTAATGTAGCTATATCTCTAAATTTATCCATCCATCCAATCTATCTACATTTATCATTATATCATTTATCTATCTACATTTATTTTTCATTATATCTATCATTTATCTATCTACATTTATCTATTCGAATCTATCTACTTACATTTATCTATTCGAATCTAATCTGTCTACTTACATTTACCTATTCGAATCTAATCTACCTACATACATTTATCTATTCGAATCTAATCTATCTACCTACATTTATCTATTTGAATCTAATCTACCTACATTTATCTATTCGAATCTATCTACCTACATCTATCTATCTATCATCTATCTATCTATCTATCTATCTATCTATCTATCTATCTATCTATCTATCTATATCTATCTATCTATCTATCTATCCAGTTATATATAACTGCTTTTCAATATTATATAATTAGCCTAGTTTTGTACTATATTCAGCCTACTCCTAAGTATATCCTAAAGTTTTTAACTATTTTCCAATATTATCCTTTAAGTAGTTGTTCGATAATGTGATATCACACATACTTGCTGCTGGCAAGATAATCAACATCATTGATTTTACCCTGCTGCATTGAGATTTAGCATATTACAGGAAATTTTACTTAATTGCCACACATCTCATATCAAAATGACTCTGGGCAGTTTACAGCATTAAAACATTAAAATCCTAACAAAACAATAAAAATGGAAATCACAATCAACATAAAATTATAGTTAAAAGATGGGAGGGATGGAAGAGGATGCACAGGGGGAGATGTGATTGCCTCTTAATTCATCAACCACCTCCAGTGTGATACTCCCCATTGAGCTGGGTCTCAGGTTCTTGTAGAAGGTTAGAAAGGTAGAAGTCAATCTCATCTCAGAGAGTTAGATGTTCCAGAGCAGGAGCCACAGCAGAGAAGGCCCTTCTCCTGGATCCTGCCAGCTGGTATTAATTGACTAATGTGGCCTGCAGCATGCCTCCTCTGTTGGTGTAGGTAGAATAGATGAATGCCAGTGGACTAAGAAGGTTCCTCAAGTAACCTGAACATGGAGGGCTTTAAAGGTAATAAGAAAGATTGAATTAAATGTAGACTACGAACATGTAAAAAATAAAACCACTTTTGCCTTCATAACACCGAAGGTTGAGACTGCTATAATTCTGATTCATGTTTTAATATTTCTTATAATACATCTTTCATCCAGATAATTAGCATGTGCCCAAGTAAACATTGATATAAACTAAACAAACAAAAGAGCATTTTGTTAATTTGTTAATGCTATCAATGCTTTATGCAGATTTTCCATTTGAATGTGGGTTTTTTCCCCATTGATATAATCTGTTCTAAAGTATTACTACAAGAGAAAAATAAGTGTTAAACAAGCACTGAATTGAAAATTCTGCTTAGGTCATGGAAAGTAATGAATGCTGCCTTATTTTTATTTTTTTTAAAACCAGAAGCCAAAGAAATGTTATCATATCAGTTGACATTAACAAGGCCCAAGGGTAATGAATTACTGCAACATGATTATGTCCATCAAAAAGAATTTCTACTCCATTGAGCAAAGCAAAGTGGGCTTGATTGAGGCTCTCTGTTTAGAAATAAAGAGACATAATAAAAATGGATGACTCAATAAACTAATGATTCTCATCCTTTCCTTTTTAATTGCCGTTTGCTGCTGCTATAAGGGAAACCAAAGGACTTTCTGAGGGCAAGAATCTAAATCAGATTTTGATTGCTGCTGGAGTTTAACCTAAGCAGATCTGAAATTAATTCTTCTTGGGTGCAATGCTATAATATCCAGTGAAGGCCAAGCTGGCCTGATATCTTATTTTTAGTGGAAAAGGTAGCATTAGGGTTTGTAATAATATAGATTTTCATCCATGGAAACTGTATTTGCTGCAACAGGTTCTGTATTTTTAAGATCAACGTAGCAAGGGACTTTGAACAACATTGGTTCATCCCCTATGTGACAGGTAGATATTTAGCTTATGAAAATCATAACATTATGTGCTAATCAGTATAGTACTACATTCTGAACTGATTTTATAGTTTTAATATAAAGCTAGGTATATAGCCACCCTGAATCCTTCTTCAGAAGGCAGGTATATAAATTGACTGAATAAATAAATAACATATTATTTTCATAGCACGGACTTATTTTTATTGTAAATACTTATACTGCCTTTCAGCACAAATGATTCTATAGTTTTAAAAAAATAGCAAATCAAATAATAGATAACCAAATTAATCTGGAGATAAAAGAATATTCCAGGATCCCCAAAAGCAAGAAAAAGTGTGAGTAAATATTCCTAATGTCTAAAAGAAAAATAAAGTATTAATGGTCTGTCAGGTTGTTGAACTTTAGTTCCCAGCTTCCTTTACTATTGGCTTTGCTGCCTGAGGCTGCTTGGATTTCATCTGGATGACCACCAATTTCCTGTCCTTAACCTTAAAATAAATAATATTGGAGTCAGGTAAATCTCCATCCTGAATTCGGATGCTTTGACAATCTGGAGAAATCACCTGTATTTACAGAGGTAGGACCAGCTGCCAGGTACCTTTGATGTGGTTATAATAGCAACAAGGCAACTCCTTGTTGAGAGATGTGGAGGGTCCTATTGGCGATTCAGATTGTTCATGCTGCCATCAATCCTTTTCCACAACTTCATGAAGCTAGGTAAGATCATCCAGTGCATGGATTGAAGTTTCTTAGTATGCTGATGATACTAAGTTGTATATCTCTGTTCCTAGTCCAGCCTCTTAACCATTATACCATGCTGTCTATTTGACTAGCAGCTCTCCAAATTACTTCCCTCTCAGAAAAAAAAAATCTGAATTTAGCTGGTTCCGTAATCATACAAATATTAAGTATTGGGGATGTTGGAAGACAAGAAGAGTGTTAACACTCTTAACAGCAGTGTTAGGGATCAGTCTGAATCTTCAGATTTAAATGCCGAAGAGCTTAACTAGTCCATGTTTGAGCATCACCTTAGGATTTTGCTGAATAGTGCACATCTGAGAAGACACCGATATGAGCTGAGTCAGCTGATCTAAACTCTGAGCAAAGCAAGGTCATGGTCATATTGCAAATTAAGAAAACAAGAACAAACAAGTCAAACCATCTGCTTGAGGGAAAGAAGCATGACTCAGCCAATTAATCAAACTGAATGTCAGGGCTTTAAAAAGGGATGACTTTTGTGATGGCTCTTTGTAGAAGATGACACTTGAATTTCTTGCGTGTGGCTCTGTCCATAATCTGTTAACTATATTACCTAGACCCTTGGACTGCAAAAAGAGCTAGTCTTGAATATTCCTAAACTTGAGGTTTGTGTCACTGGACTCTTGTGTTGGAGTAAACTCTCCTACCTCTTTCCTACACAGGACACTTCGAGTTTGCCATATGCTTTGTGCTACTTTGATGAAAGATTTTAAACTGCAATAAATATTTTATACATGTCTTGAGTTCCCTATCAGAAGCTGGTTATGTTTGTTGAATAAATGGTAGCACAGAACAAGCAGGCACAATGCATTGAGATTACTGGGAATTTTCAATCATTCAGTGCCTGGGAATCTCAGACTTCCTTCTTTCCCTTTCTCAAGTTCATTTCAACTGTCACAGATGAGGAAAGAACATATAAAAAATATCACAATGGGGTTAGCAGGACTGGATTTGGGCAAAGAAAGAGACAATCTAAATGGCTATTTAAGCATACAGAAATGTAGTATTATGATATAAGTGGCCCCAATCACTTATCTTTCTGAATTATTGAGAAAGAATACAGACAATGTATGTGTTGGAAATCCCAAAGCTGTCGATTATATTGATTTATTTGAGATATATCTTTTTTGGAGTTTTTTGAGCCCTTCTGGTGGCTAGCAACATTTTAAGTGGCATAGATAGAATCTACTGAAATGAAGAGCAAGAGATTTCCAGCTGACATATAGCAATCCTGGAAGGAAGAAGCAATTAGAGGCAAGCAACAGATATAAGGAATGCAAGAGGTTTTAAATGAGAGGGTGATTAGAGCCTTTCCAGGCAGAGAGTATAGAAGCGACAGGCATACTGAAGCAGCAGGCCTAACAGTTGTCAGCCATATGGAGACAACAGTAATCCTCATGCTGATAGCACATGGGACTAACAGTGGGCTTACATTGGTTAATGCTGTCCCAACCTGGCACTGGCCCCCTCCAGGTATATTGGGATTGTAAATCGCAGAATTCCAAGTCCATTCTGGCTAACAATACACTGAAGCTTAGCAGAAGCTGGCTACATATGAATAAACAATTGGAAGGAAAATCCTATTGTTGGGTGCCCTTATTAAAATGTTGTGCCTATTAAAAACATACTAAACATGCCAAAGATGATTAAGGTTTATTGAAATATTTGCATCTATTTTTTTCTTGCTTTTTTCTGATTATTAGGCACTGAGTTGTATAATTTGAAGAAAATCACAAATGTCTTTTGCTTTCTGTGCACTGTGTTCCATTCTTTGAGCTTGGGTAGAAGCAAGCTGCCAATTGCTGGAAAGTCAGCAAAGCTAGAATCATAATCTCTGACGAATATATGAATAGCAACCTGCCATCTAACTTTCCAATGTTATTCTGGCTCAACTTTCCCGATGGCTTTTTCTGCTTGTGAAAGCCAAGGAAAGGGAGTCAGAGGATTAAGCCTTTCCTTCTCTTTGCTCAGATGTCCCATGGCAAAACAGTAGCCCAGATGTTTTGCACACAGAGGTCTCAGATTCAGTTTCCAAGTAAGCAGGAAGTAAAACCTGCCCCAAACCCTGCAAATCAGTTCCAGTCTGTGCTGACAAACAAGGCCTACTGTAAATATGCATAAGGCAACTTCTGATCTTTTCTCTGGATATCCCTTTCTATTTCACATGTTTATGCATTCTCCTCAGTTTCCCCCATAAGACTGTCTCTGAAACATGTCTTTGTTATACATTTCTTGAACATTGTATATCTAGATCAGGGGTGTTAAACTCAAGGCCTGGATCCAGCCTGCAGGGTGCTTAGATCTGGCCCATGGGGTTGCCCTGGAAACAGCGAAGGACCGGCCTGTGGTGCCTCTGCCAGGGAAAAAGGAGCTTGGAAAGCTGTGACAGCTTCCTGCAACCCTCTGCCAGCAGAAACAGAGCTCAGGAGGGCTGCATGTGGCCCATTCAAGCTCCATTTTTGCTGGCAGAGGATTGCAGGAGGCCATCACAGCCTCCCAAGCTCCATTTTGGGCCTCCACAGATGCTTCCAACACGAATGAAGTCGAACTGGCCGCACCTACCTGTCCCCCAAGGTCAAACACAACCCTGATGTGGCCTCAATGAAATCAAGTTTGACACCTCTGATCTAGGTTGATTAGTTTGCTCTGATAATTTTGAGGATAGCGGTTTTTCTTGTCTCTGCTATTTTCCAGGGCTTTTCCTTCTGGTTTCTGATGATTGACTGTTTTAAGGTATCTGCAAAATACATTCGTACGGCCTAATCAAATAAATGGCATACTTGGGTTACTCAGCGGTCAAGCAGCTCATCTCTATGGTTGTTCTAAGCGCCCTTACTGATCTCATGGAGAAAATCTAGTTAATTTCTTTAAGGGACAGCAGTATTTATAAAATAAATATATCCTCTAATATCTCTGTCTTGCACAAATGACAGGTTAAGAGAAGCCCAGCAGCTGTATATTTGTTGAATATCAGCCCCCTGTGAATAGAAATTACACCTTACAAGGCAGAAATACAATACGGTCCACCAGAGATTTCCCTGCAAGGTGTAGCTGCTTGACTACGGGCAAGTAATGACTTGCGTTTTCAGCTGCTTCTTAGTAAGAAGCCTTAGTAATTGGAATCAGTTATTCAAAACATCTCTAAATGTGATTTAAATGGCAAGGATTTAATAACGTAGAAAGAAGTCATTACGCCCAGTTCAAGCAGGAGGAGAAGGGAATTCCGTTTTTGAGAGCAGAGGGAGAAAAATAAAGCAATTACTTGATGTAAAGGCCAGCAACAGGACTCCTGCTGTCACAGAGAAATCAAATCTGTCAGCAATTAGTGGGATCTTAAGGAGGCAAAGAACCCTTCAGTGTGGAACAGTGAATAAGGGGTTAGCAATTATACGAACTGATAAAAATGTTCTGGTTTTCAAGCAGCAGGCTAACAAGCACCACTTTTTTCATAACTTGATGCAGATGTGATGATTCACACTTGGTGACTTTTTCAATGGCTTCCTATGAAAAGTTGTGCTTTTTTAAAAAAATTGTCTTTTGTGTTTGTATTTCAAAAGCCCAAGTGATGCATCAGCCTCCTCTTCCCATCCAGAATTCCTGAAACCATCACTGGGAAAAGACAATAAAGAGAAGCAGGGTTTGAAATACACTGCAGTCATCTTCTTCTTTTTCTTCTGTTGGACAGTATACCTCTGGAAGATAACATGTTTTAAATGTCACAGGCCTTCCCTTTGTTTGTACCTTGCCTGATTATACGGCTGGCATAATGAATGATTACAAAGACTGTAATTCACTTTATACAATAACAACTCATTCTACTGAAACAGTGCTAGCATAGCGACAGGCTTAAATTTAATCTGAAGTCATAATTTCATCAGAAATATTGGGTCTGTTCCAATAGTTTCATATTAGTGGCCTGACCGATGCCAAAATTAAAGAATATCTGATTCAGAAACCACACTAAGCCATGGTTTTCTTTAACTATTATTTACAAGATAATGCAATGCTTCAGGCAGATCATTAGATAGCACTGGTCTGCTACAAATAAGAGTTCTTCTTAAAATACAGGTAGTCTTTGATGTACAACCACAGTTGGGCCCAAATTTTTCTTAAGCAAGATAGTTGTTAAGTGAGTTTTGCTTTCTTTCAACAACCTTTCTTGCTGCAGTTGTTAAGTTAGTGACACGGTTGTTAAGTGACTTTGCTTCTCAGAAGAGTGCAAAAGGTGATCACATGACCCCGGAACACTGCAACCATCATAAATATGAACTAGTTGCCAAGCACCTGAATTTTGATCACATGACCACGTGGATGCTACAAGGTAAGTGTGAAAAAGTTACTTTTTTCAGTGCTGGTGTAACTTCAAATGGCCACTAAACAAATGGTTGTAAGTCAAGGACTACCTGTATTACAGATCAGCAGATCATTCTGTGGAAAATTTATCATCGAAAGGTTTTAAAGCAAAAATTAGGAAGGCCACCTAAAAAGACTGACTAAATGCTGAATTATATACAATTCAATGGTTTGTAGGCAGAAATAACAAACATTAGGAGTTTGATAACTGATTTAATGCCACACAAAGGACAAGTGGAAAACATAACACAAATTTCTAGCCAGCGTTTTCCCAGTTTATAGAATATATTCCTGAAGCATCTGCTCTTCTGTTTCTATTCTCCTGAATTTCCCAGCTTCTTGGAATTCCAAATTTTCATGAAAAGCATGGCAAACCTCACTCAATTTCAATCTTCGGCCACAGGCTTTGGCCCTTTCCTATCTCCAGCTAAAGAAGGGAGCCAGAGAATTTTGTGTATACATGACAAGAGAGCATTTCTCCCTTGAAAAAATTATGATTGTGAATATCTGCATTGGCAGCTGCTGCAGACTAGTCACTATAGTGATTTTAAATCAGGGCTGTCCAACTTGTCAAGTTTAAGCTTTGTGGATTTCATTTCCCAGAATTCCCCAGTCCTGCTTTAAATTAAGCTTAGTTGCTCAGAACACACTCCCAGTTTACTTTCTTAGTGAAAGGAAGGTGCAAAGAAAGGCAAAGCTGATACTTTGAATATTCCACCCACCTATCCAACCCCAGACCTTATTACCCAACATCGCCATGGTGGCACAGTGGTTAGAATGCAGTACTGCAGGCTACTTCTGCTGACTGCCAGCTGCCTGCAATTTGGCAGT
>JANHFM010004413.1:101244-111562 GCA_032468115.1 Grayia smithii
TTGAGGGTAGGAGTTGAAACAGTTCATGTCCAGGATGCGAGGGGTCTGTAAATATTTTCACAGCCCTCTTTTTGACTATATATAGTCAAATAGCAGTAATACTTAAAAGGAATGAATTCCTTTCTGTGAGGTTCGTAATTTGGAATCAAATTAAGGATCTTGTTTGTAGGAGTGAACCAGATTTTGAAGGGGAAAAGGAGATTCAGCACACACGTGGGTAAACACATTGTATCTGTCAGCACCTTCTTATTGAATATGTCTCTTTCTGGGACTCTGAAGCTATGCATTCAATATGCACTCTGGGCCACCTGTTCCCTTTTAAATCAGGATAACTGCACAGCCCTATTATGTAGAGTGGCTATCTTTTTTACAGTCTCTTCCAAATGTCTGTGCTTCAATCATTGTTCCCTCTAATCTGTTGTGGTGATTTTCATATATAACTCTGAGTGAAAGATAAATCAATCATGGATTTCTTTTGAAAGAAAATTGAGTGAACTAGCAACAAAATACTCTCCTGGACATGCAATTCAAGGAATGAGAAATATTAACGCAAAAGAAATAGTAAGTGAAACTATAAGAGAAAAATATATAGTTAAACCTATATTTTCTTTATCAATCTATTGGTAAACTGTCTTTGTTTCCACCACTTGATACATGGCCTTTTCGTTTTTAAAGTTCCCAGTTCTCTTTTTGAGGATCTTAGCAACTACATTCAGTCATAACTTTCTCAATCTTCCACTTCTTCTTGACTTTTTCACTTTTCCTTCACATATTTTATTTGTGACATTCTTAAAATTAACTTCTGTATCCATTGTCCAAAAATATCTTTTAATATGCCCAATGTTAATATGATATTTTGCCTTGTTCTGTATTAGTAAATCAAATTTCAATGTTCTTCTCTGTAATTGCAATCTTTAGTTCCTTCTGGTTCCCTCTAGTGTCCAATTTTCAAAATCTCATCCTATCACTTTTTTAACAATTCAAAACAACCCAATTTTTTTCCAATAGGAAAATTGTTATAATTAATTCCAAAATCTATTTCAAATCCATCAATACTCTTAGTCGATTTGTAACTTTCCAAAATCAACCTTCTAATTACCCTTTTGCACTTTATTTCAAAACAGGGGGAAAAAATTCTTTAAACTTGTGTTTAAAACTTCTTTCTCTAAGAATTGAAGGAAACACACCCAGATTTCTGAGACTTCTTGATCTAAAGGTTCCTAATAGCTAAAAAAAATTAACAAACAATTTCCAAAATGATTAGAAAAGGAAGAATGCAAACCCAGTGTCCTTCAAGGCACTGACTATGGCTTAAGCAATATGGCTTTCAGAGCTCCAAACCTGCTCATGAAGAACAGCTGTTTAGTTAGATTTGTAAGAAATTTCAAGTTTTGCCCTTGAAGGAATTACAAAGAGCCAATCTACTCAATAGCTCTTCATTCTGTCATGGTCAGTTCACCATTTCTTTCCTGGAAGTCCATCACAATAAAATCTGAAGTATTCTTTCTGCACCTTTTTAAATACATAGATGGATAGCAAACAACCTCCAAACTGTCCCGCAAACTGCCTCATTTAGCTTCCTAATCCAAGTAAAAGATAAAGAAATCCTAATATAATTGTAAAAGGTTGTTTTTAGATTTTGTTTTATCCCGCCTTTATTAATTTTATAAATAACTCAAGGCAGCAAACTTGCCTAATACTCCTTCCTCCTCCTATTTTCCCCACAACAACAATCCTGTGAGGTGGGTTGGGCTAAGAGAGAGTGACTGCCTCAAAGTTACCAGCTGACTTTCATGCCTAAGGCATGATTAGAACTCATAATTTCTTAGTTTCTAGCCATAACCAGCACCATGCTTAATATGATACTAATGTGCCATTAGATGATTGTGTGCTGTGACACACTCCTACTTTGGGATGCATAAAATATTATAAATTCATTAAATCTAGAATAGATGGAAACTTTTTGTTTCCTAAAAAAATGTCTCCCATGTACTTGAAATTTCAATTTAACAGTCTAACTTAGGAAAATTACATCATTTATATTGACATAGGCCATTCATACAATTATGTAATTATGCACATGATATACTAATGTTATTTCCATATTTTAAGTGTCTCATTTTGCTTGGACTGACCATACATCAAACTTCCTGTATGGCCCTTGATATATGGCCCTTCTTTGGTCTTGCCAAAGAAACTGGCTTTCTCATAGCCTCTATGTTCTATAAAATTGAATATAAGTGCTGAGAAGAGGGAGGAAAGTTCAGGAATAAAAAACAACATCCTAACAAAGACCAAACAAAACAGACCATCCTAGGAACATCGAAACAGGTGGACCTGATAAATCTTTTCCAGACAACCATTCTATGATGAATATATGCTGAAACCCAAGAGTTTATTCAAGCTATCATTCATAATACATGCCTATTTTAGTTACACTAGCTGTATGGATATTTATTGTATTTAGAATTCCACTGTTTATTGTTATTCCTTGTTTTCCCTAAGGTTTTCTTCTTCTCAATAACTCATTTTATATCTGCATTGGTTTTATAAAGGAATTTTTCATAAAACTCTTCCCTGAGCCTAAAGCTTCATAAAGCTACTTAAAACCTTCTTTTGCAAGATTGACAGAAGGCTTGTTAAATTCTGAATTCTGGTCTTTAATCAAGAAGATTTCAGGGTTGTTTCACACATATATAAGCAAATGATCTCACATAATCTGGTGACACGTAGCTGAAAATAGGTTGCCTCATCCAAAAGCATAATGAATATTAATTATTTTGTAGCAGTTATTCTATTGCATCCAAATATTGATGGAAAAGAAGAAAAGGTATTCCTAATTAAAAAATTGTTATTTCAGAGGGATAACTTAATTGTTATTTAAGATTTGAACACAATCTCAAAGTTCAAGCCATTAAATTGCCAATTTTATTTGCCTATCTTAATCAAATATTACTTTTTTTGGCAGCCAATGTTTCTTGACTCCAGAAAGTCAGAATCTGATCATATGTTTCTGGATTATTTATATTAGTTTACTCATTAAAATTATCATAAAACATTTTTTAAATATTTTATTATATTTGATATATTTAGTTGTATTTATTGCTGTTGGGTTTTTAAATTATCACCATGAGCTGACTTCACCAGGAATATAAGGCATATATATATATATGTTAAATTACAAACTAGAACTACAACCTAGGAACAGTTTATTAATGCTTTCAGCATGCACTTTCATCTTGAGAATTAACTTTAAGTTAAAGATTTCACTTGAACAATTTCTAGTCTAATTTGGAACCTTTTAGTCTGAGCACGGCCTTTTCTATCTTTAGCTTTCCGTATCATTTCATGTGATGAAAGTTCTGAAGAACCTAATGGTTTTGCACTTTCGGTGGCTTTTTGAATGGTCCTAATAATGATACTATTCTACTGTGGTTTCTTTTTTCCTTGTGGACCAACAGGGCTTTGTCTAATTTATATGACAGTCATATAAATTTATATGACAGTCATTCTCTAGAGTCTCAAGCAGAGATCTTTCTCATCAGATTACTTAGATGTGTGACATTTTCTGCATATAAAGCTGCAAAGCTTTATTACTCGGCTAAGTTCTCTATCCTAGTTTAAAGTCATTGAATTACATGAACATGAGTTGTAATATATAAGGTAAAACCTTCTGAAAAATGAGAGAACCAGTGAAAAAGAGACTGAAAAGTAAAGAACCCCAAATCTCTATAGTGCTTGGAGATTATTTAAAGCCACAACAATAATTGAATCTTACCTAAAATGCATTTCACAATGTAAGAATGGGTCAACAAAATCCAGGAAGGAGCCAGCATGATTTCTAATAGTGGTGATAGACCTTTAGAAGGTTGAAAGGGCTACCTTTCAGGAAGTGGAAAGACTGTTATAACCAGAGGAACAAAGAGGAGCAAAAACTCTGACAGAAAAAGTAGAAAGTAATCATAGAGACTACATAGAAGAAGTTACGGAACCTACTGCAAAGAGAAAAAGAAGGGGAAAAAAGGGAACAATAACAAACAGTTGAATTAGCCAAAGAAGCAGTTTGAGCATTAGATCAGTGGCCTTCAACCATTTGGGTACCAAGGACCGGTTCTGTGAAGAGAAGTTTCTTTGGTAGACAGGAGGGGTATGTAGTTTTGTGTGCTGCCTGCATCTCATCGCTTGTTTGCATGACCCAGTTTCTGGCATGCTGCGGACCAGTGCCAGTAGGGTTGGGGACCCCTGCATTAGATGACAAAGGAGTAAAAGAAACATTCAGTGATCATATAGGATTAACAGAGAAATTGAATGAATTCTTTGCATCTACTGTGTAAAGAAATAACTCACATTGAAGTTCTATGGAGGAAATGGAACTAAATCAAATTGAGGTAAGAAAAGTTTATATTTCATGTAAAGCTACATACTGTAACAAATCACCATATCCTTATGATATCAAGGTGAAATCTGTCCCATCTTCTTGGCTTTCTGAAAGTAGCTGAAAACCTGGCTCCACCATTAAGGGGCCCTGATGGTTAATAGAAATGGTTAATACCGTAGATTAAGAAGTTCCCACTCCACCCCAGTTGTGTATTGGTTTCTTTCTTATCTAGTTTTTAAATTAATTTTTAACATTCAATGCTTTTAATGTTTTAACATTCTAATTATGTTATATTGCTGCTTTATGATGTCATAAGCCACCCATAGATGTTCGGCAGCGCCCAAACCATTGCCATTGTTAGCCACATATTGACAATCACTTTAGCTTGAGGCATTATGGCTACAGTACAGCAGTGTTGTAAATAGAGATGTAGGAGAAATTAATATGGTTTACATTTAAATATTGTTCATATTTTTCAAAACTGGTTGCATCTTTTCCAAGTTTTGCTATCTATCTGTCTGTCTCTATATCTATGTCTGTCTATCATGTGTCATAACATGCACACCATCGTAGTCTATTAAAATGCATACACATGTAAAAAGTATATTAACACCAGACAGAAAAATGTGAATGGGCATTTGTGAGGACATTTCAAAAACATTTGCCAACTAATGTGAACTGTAACAGACTGAACTTAGGGTTGCAAAAATAAACAGAGTAAAGTATAATCGATTTCCTATCCAGAGCACCTACCATTGCATTTTCCTAGCCATTTCTAGTAGAGTCCAATAAATGTACACTGATGTACTCAGAAGGATGCTTTTCTTCCAATATAAATCATATGGTTTAAAGATCAGTTCAAGAAGAAGAAGAAGAAGAAGAAGAAGAATTCTTTATTGGCCAAGTGTGATTGGACACACAAGGAATTTGTCTTGGTGCATGCTCTCTCGGTATACATGAAAGAAAAGATATTACTATTAATAACCTTCAATTGAAGAGGACTGATTGGGACTAATAAATGTATGTGTGTATACAGAATACACTCATGAGACAAATGTAGGAAATTTTGATGTCTTTATTATTACAGTCTTTGACCAGTATTGCAAGTAAGAAAAGGGAAATAGATTGTTAGAAAGCCCCCTGCCAACAATTTCTCATAAACAGCAAAACAACACAACTAAAACTTATAAAATTATAAAAGAAAAGTTTCTCAAGTCATGTTCAGTGTTCTTCGCAGCAGTACAAGAGGATCGCTATTCAAGGAAGTTTTTTTCTGATTTCTCAGCCTAGTTTATAACCTGCAATTTCCTAATGGTTTTTCATCCAAATTGATCCTACCTTACATAACTTTCTGGTAATAAGCTAGTTTGGGCTAAATTCTATTAATATGCTGTATAATATATATTCTATAGGATTAGATTATATTGTAACATCACAAACATCTTAATGACTGCAAAAAAGAATACTATTAAGGTGTTTACATATTAAAAAGCACTTTCCAAAGCCATTGTAACTCTGAATAGTAATTAAGCGAGGACTATAAGATAGCACTTTTTATTCAGAAATTGGAGAGATTACACAATTCTCAGCGTGCAAATAATTTCCGTATATGGAATTATGTGTGAAAAAGTCTGGTGAATACCAACTTCATAGAAGTATAAAATGGCTGGACATGATCCTATCTTCCATATAAATACAATACAGGTAGTCATAACTTAACAATCATTCAGCGGCCATTCAAACTTATGACAGACCATCCAAAAGCTACTTATGACCCTGTTTCAAAGTTATTACTACTGTCACTCGCATCCTCCACTCACCAACCTCATCCTGCCCCACTGAGTCCCTGCAGGCCTTGGGCCTGTTCCTCACTCCCCCAACACCCATTGTACAATTACCTTTTGAAGTTCTGTGGACTTCATGTTGGGGAAGGAGAGTAGGCCACTCATCTCTTGGTTGCGTGGCTGCCTCCCGGAAATAGCTGTCATTTTCAGTCTATCCACAATTACTTGCAGTTGCTCTTAAAGGGCAGCCACTTCTAAGAGGCCGCCCCATGTCTATGGATGAATTATTCCATTCTGATTCCCTAAAACAGTCAGTAGAGTGCCGAGGAAAGCTCCAGAGATCTTCAAAAGGTAAGAACACGATGGATGATAGAGATTGAGGAGGAGGCCTAAGCTCTGTGGGGAGCCAGTGGGAGTTACTTTCTTATTGACACCCTTAGGTGATTGTAGCCTCTATCTTGACTTTTTTGTCTCTCTCCTCTGAGACACAGTTAATTGTTGCTCAATTGTTCATTCTCTTTCAACTCTGTCACATGATGAAAATAATTTTGCCAGGATTGCCTGTGAAGAACGACTTTTTCAAATATACCTATGCTTGGGTTGTTATAATAGCAAAGTCATCTTGCTATCTTGTGTTTTTGAGGGCTTTCCATTTTTCCAATCTTTTCCGGTTTTTCTTAACTTCACATCATCTGTTCAAAATACTGTACAGTACCTAAACCGTGGGTTCATTGTTACAACTTACAGTTCAATTCGTCTTTCTCCTTGAGCTTCTGGTCAACATTTGAATCTATGTTTTCTGATACTGCAGTTGCATTTTCTGGAACTCATTCCAGTGTTAGAGGTGTTCTTCTCAGCTGTGTATGTCTGAAAAAGTTATTGGATGAATCCAATTATATTTTGGTACAGTATGGAGGAAGCACCTATATCACAGAATCATAGGACTGGAAGAGATCATTAGGCCACAAAGTACAAGTTACTATTCAATGCAGGAGTGCAGATTAAAGCATGAAAGTCTGATGGCTGCCCAATCTCAGCGTGTACACAGCCAGCAAAAAAATAAAAAACAACAACAACCAAACCACCTCCTTCCTAGGTTCTAAACACCCAACTGCCTGGAAATTTTCCCATTCAAACAGAATATGCCTTTCTATAACCCAAAATTAATATTTAGAATCCTGCTCTTGGATGATACTGAATAGTGTCTGTCAAAAATTCTTGCAGAATCTGAGAAGCAGTGTCACATTCCACTTTAACCTTCTCAGGAATAAATGTACTATGCCTCATTTTTCAGGAGTTCAAGTGCAGATCCCTTGTGAGATTAGATATGCCTAAAATTGTTAGTTAATTATCTCACTTATCATTATACCACATTAACTCTATCTATACATCTTTAGGTGAAAGTAAGCTGTTTGAATTGAGTTTGTGCAAGACCAGATTGCAACTATCCTTTCTGTGTTCAGCTTTTACATACAGGCTGGGGTGGGTGGGGGTGTTGGGTTTTTTTCATGTTTATACCAGCATCACGTGGGATTGTTTTCCCTGCAGTACTAAATACCTTCCCTTACAATCAGCTCTGTGCATCTGGAACCAGCAGCCGTTCCCGTTTCTGGCAGAGCTGAGAAATGGGACTGAGCTAGAATGGCTGACACCTTTGCTGTAGATCAGAAACAGACAAGACTTTTTCCCCTCAGTAATTTATAACTCAAGGTATGAGGCCTAAGAAGCTTCCAACAACAATATGGAGACATTCCCTTTCTGTGAAGTGGAATTTCAGAGATCTGAAATAAAGGGGGCCCATTTGTTTTTTAATCATACTTTCATTAGAATTACTGCTGAAATATTTTAGCAGTTCTTTTCCATCTCCGGCAAACCCGGAATGTTGGAAAACTAACGATTTCATTCAGCCTGTGCGCCAGGGTTTTTCAACAGGAATTCAAGGATAATTGGAAGCTGTATTACTTCCTCTGAGCCTGTCAGAGATAGCTTTTTTTTCTCTATTGAGGCAGACATAAACGTGCGCCGCAGAGGCTTCCAAGCGCCTGCGCTAAACTGCTGCCGAACGCTGGAGCAACTATAGAATGGAAAGCTCCGCCCAGGGCGATGTCCTAATATGGAAAGTAACCCCTCGGGTGACGTCATGGGCTCGCTGTGCTCTAATGTGGGGCAGGTTTTCTGTTGAATGACTGGCTGCCTGGCAGTTGGGAAAGACTCTTCCAGGAGCTTTGGACAGCTTCGTTGCAGAGGTCAACCAAGGGGAGGAAATGAGGGGCCTGCAAATGGAAGAGATGTGGCTGCGGGAATCTCGAATAGAGGCACTCCCCGCGAAGGCTGTAAAGCGGGGCGGGGCGGGGGGGAGAGAATTACATTCCCTGACAATAGGAGGAAGCTGGCAGATTGAGCTGTAGTGGGATGTCTTCCCACAGGAATTCTTCTATTTTTAAATCTCATTCCTTACTATGCTTTACTATGAATGCATCAAGCCAGCTAGGAAGCTTTAAGGCTACAGTTGTCCCAGTCTAAACAAAGTCTCTTAAAAGCAAGAGGATATTTAAGGAGACCGGGAGATTAAAGGGCACTGTTTTATAAACTGGATTCTTTCCATCAAGAGGAATACTAAATGCAAAAGTTTCAGGGTTTATTCTTTTAAAAGACATCCTATTTTATTGTGATAGATTTAATTTGTGATTAGCTTCATAAGGAGAGACATATTCATAAAGATTCCTATTTTTACAGACATTGATTTGCATCTACCTCTTTTCCCCCAATAAATACACATCTGATCAGTTTGTAAAGAAGAAATAGATAGTATATTTGTCAAGAATCCAGTAACAATAAATCTTGGTTTAGTGTTAAATGCTTTCATAGACCAACATCTTCATCAGCTGCTGAAAGCTTATGTTGTACACTAAAGTGGAATCACAACTATATTGAGTAATGTTCCTTTATAATTTACAGGGTTTGCTTCCTGGTGTATTTAGAATCATAACCATTTACTTGGGAATAATACTCTGGATTCAGTGGAATTACAGCTGAGTAGATTTGTGGAGGGTTGTGCTGTAAGTCTTTAATGTATTGTAAAAGTTAGCACCCTCTACTCTCCTGGAAGAATGAAATATTTTAGGAATTATTTAAAAGGCAGAATATTATATTACCCCTAAAAGAGTAATAGAAATCTTAAGGAAGACAGAAACTCAGAGCCTCAGCTCCCTGCCCTCAGCAGATATTTGGTGCCCATTGAGAAGGACTGGGCCAGCCTATCTACAAAACAAAAGACTTTCATGTCCAGGATGATGGAATTAAAACATGACCCTCCAGGACATAATAGGATTATTAGCAGCAGGGCTCACTGCATTAGAAAACCATCTGAGGGACATTGCATCAGCCCAAGGTTCAATCAAACTTGATTCAGACAAATATGACTCCACAAGGCCCCATGGGAATCTGACTACAGCCAATAGTATACATACTCTTCCCACAGGAACAGGAAGCTCAAGGGCAAGGCCCAAGAGAGGGTATAAAATAACCCTCACTCTCCACTCCATGTGGTCAGCTACCCAGAATCACATGTGCTTGGTGGTTCTGCTTCACTATTAAACCATCTTTCCAATCAGCCTACTTGTTTCCAGTGTCTTTCTCCCCACTTGGAACTTAACCAGATGGATATTTCTTCCAACAGTATCATAAGAGTTAAGACTCCACAATATACTGAGCCACAAATTAGCCAAGCACATATTAGCCTGCCTTGTTGTGTGAACCCAGCCTGTGTGTAATTAGTTTATGAGTCAGTGTGTTTCAAATCCAGAAAAGTGGATTTCTTAACACTGAGTAAAGCTGCCTTGCAAACATATCATGTTGCAACAGGATGGTCAAGGTGTTATCTTTCTAAATAACTTTTTTTTTAAAAAATAGATGCTATAATATTTTGATAGTTTTAATAAAGAATAAACAGAACATCTCTGAAGTAGAGACACAACGAAAGACAAAAGTAAGTACTCATATTTTTCGGAATATAAGACACACCTTTTTCCCCCCAAAAAGGTGAAAATCAGGGTGGGTCTTATATTTCGAATGTAGCCCCGCCCAGCTTCTCAAACGGAGATTTCAGAGGCTAAAAAAAGAGATTTCAGAGGCTGAAAAAAGCCTCAGAAAGAAG
>JANHFM010004414.1:11239-24515 GCA_032468115.1 Grayia smithii
GAAAGGATGGAAGGCTGAGTCAACCTTGAGCCTGGTGAGATTTGAACTTGCACTAATTGCAGGCAACTGGAGCTAAGAGGAAACACTATGTGCATTAGCTAAGTGTGCCACCAAGGCTCTTTCTTTGCTGAAGGGGCCTTATGGAGCCAGATGGATTTTGATAGACACTTGGGAATTTCCCAGCAATGTGCAGGCAGTTCCTTGATTGATTAGTTGACTTCTAGAATCAGGCAGAATCAGTCTTATTTAACATGATTGGTCCTGAACAGCCTTCCTAAACTGGTACCAGGATATAAAGTACAGTAATTAAAGTACTGATAAAAAAGTCAAATAGTGAACCTAATCAAGTGTGGGTAAGAGGTAATATCTGAGGCTACAAGGGGACAATAAGAGAGGCAAACTGCTTTTACTTTTCATCTCTTATTACAACAAGTAAGATACTGGGTAGCAATCTTTTCTATAGTTGCTTGATGGAAAGAACTAAATAGATTTCCTAACTGGCAACTAATTTGCTCAGTATAGAATTTCATAAAACCCTAGCACTGGAATGAACCAGTGGTGAAATCCAAATATTTTTACTACCAGTTCTGTGGGTGTGGCTTTGTGGGCGTGGCGTGGCTTTGTGGGAGTGGCAGGGGAAGGATACTGCAAAATCTCCATTTCCACCCCACTCCAAGGGAAGGATACTGCAAAATCCACATTCCCACCCCACTCTTGGGCCAGCCAGGAATTTCCGCTACCAGTTCTCTGAATTACTCAAAATTTCAACTACTGGTTCTCCAGAACCTGTCAGAACCTGCTGGATTTCACCCCTGGAATGAACCTTAAATCTGTCCTTAAAAGCATCCAGATCCATTTTACATGCACTACTACTAAGCCAGGAGCTCCTCATCTATATTTTCTGTCAGATGAAAAATCTTACATTTCTTCCTGTTAACAGATTAACAGAGTTGGAAGGGATCCTAGAGATCTTCTAGTGCACAAGCAGGAGACCCAATATTCCGTTCTGGACAAATTGTCCAATTTCTTCTTAAACACCTCCAATGATGGAGCACCCACAACTTCTGATCACAAGCCATTCCACTGGTTAATTGTTTTAATTGTCAGGAAATTTCTTCTTAGTTCCAAGTTGGTTCTCTCCTTGATTAATTTCTATATATTGCATCCTATTTTTGGTACTTTGGGTAAATAGTTCATCCTCTTTCTGACAGCCTCTCAAATATTGAACACTGCTATCATTCACTCCTGGTCTTCTTTTCACTAGACTAGACATACCCAATGCCTGCAACAGTTCTTCATATGTTTTAGCCTTCAGCCCTATAATCATGTTTGTTGCTCTTCTTTGCACTCTTTCCAGAATCTCTTTTTTTATATTGTGGCAACTAAAACATGATGCAATATTCCAAATGTGATTTTACCCAGGCATTACAAAGTGGTACTAATACTTCCTGTGATCTTGATTCTGTCCCTCTGTTAATGCAGCCTATGATTGCATTGGCTTTTTTGGCAGCCACAGCATACTGCTGGATCATATTTAAATGGTCCAAGGGATTCCAAGATCCTCTGATTATATTTTCTAGTTTTATTTTAAAATTATTTGGATAAGCTGAGTTATTCATTTTCTGAACACGTTCTTTCCAGTTCTTGTGAAGTGCAGCCATCACTTGCCAGAAGCTCTTCATGTAGGTAATGCAAACTGCAGCCTAGGATTCTAAAATTATCTTGTTGGCGCTATCCCTTAAGCCAGTGGTTTATTTCTAAAATTCTTTGTTCCCTCATAGGTTGTTGACCTTTTGTTGGAAATACAGATGAAAATAACACCTATGGTCCTAATTCCTTAATTTTCTTGCTGAGCTGCTCAGTCTGTTGATATTGTTTTTATGTTTATTGTCATTTCATTTGTTCACACATGAAAGAAAAAAAGAATAGATCTGTGAGCTAATTTTAGTAAGGCTCTCAACCACATCTTTGATTTTTGTTCCAGGGAGACAACATACCTCCCTAGATTGATTGTCTCATCTATAGATTGCTGTTTCTATTCCCCTGAAAAATAAATCTCTTATCACCAACACTAGCAAAGTCTGAGCTACTTTTCTTCCTTTCACAGGAATGAATGCTGCTATCCCATCTCCAGGTGTCTGCATGCTTTCTTCCTGGGGGAGGATATGAAATCGATTGCTCAACTTCAGGGACTGCACTGGACTGGGTTGCACTAGATAGCAGGGACAATGCTCTTGGTTATTGTATTGCTCTGTAAGTGACATGTTGCCATCCAGCTGTCTCTAAAGGTTCATTGGTTCTCATAGTTGTTTGTGCCTTGTGTTCAGTTTGGATACAATCTTCCTTTGATTGGAGGTTCTCATTTTTTATGTTGAGCCTCACGGTGGCTAGAGTTGCCTCTTAACCTTTCTTCAAGTAATTCATAGTTTACATTTGGTACATGTGTAATTTAATGAACAAGAGAAGATGAACACATACCATATCATAAATGTTTCTACCTAATTCAAAAAGTATGGTAAACAAATAGGATGAGCTAGCTTTGAGGATCAAAGCAAGTATGACATAATAGGGATTACTGGAACATATCTGGTGGATGGGTACACCTTGTTTCAGAGGGACAGGCAGCAAGAGATTAGGTAGTGTAGTGCTGTATATTAGAAATAAACTTGCTTCTAGAGAGGTCCACTGGCCTGGTGATAACAATGCATATGGATTTAAAGGAATCCATTACAGTCACACAGCCAAACCAATCAGATAATGAAGATTAAAAAATACAGGCCTCAAAAATATGGTGATGGTGAAAGCAGGATATACAGTAAGCATTCTAAACAAATAAAGTAAGTTGATGCCATTGGTTAATTCCCCTTTGCTTTTAGGTTTTGCTTAGGCAATCTCAAATTTTGGTCTTACCCCTTTTTGGCCACGGTCTTTCTTGTGAATTTTGTTTAGTTTCTTATGGTGATTCAAACCTAGTTTTGTGCTCTTGAAAGATTCTAGTCTTTTCCTCATAGTTCTGTGAAAAATTTCTTTATTTTGCTTCTCATCTTCATTCGGAGTAATTTCATGACGGCTATACAGAAATTTTTGCTATAACAAAAAAAAAAGAAGATATCTATATTCAATAAATATATCTAGCTACATATCTTTATTTTATATTGTCCCATTTATAATTAATTTATTCCCAACAATCCAGACCTGAAAGTGTAAAAATCATGATTGTTAGTACACACTTAGTACACATTGCTTCATAAACAAACAAAAAAGAAATATAACTCAAACATTGTATCTGGAAAATTCTACTATTTATGTATTTGATTTACACCCATCTGCTTTGATGAGAGCTCAAGGCAAAATCTAAAACAATGCATACTAAATCATTCCTAGTCACTGAGAAAGTGGGAGCCAAATACAACTCAAGGAAGTAGTATGGTCAAAGCCTGTGAACAAAATAGGAAAAGGGCCTCTCCTGTGTTCGAGAAAAAAGACATTTAACAAATGGTGTGCTGGAAGTTTCTGGAATAGCTTGTGAGAGCTAATTATTAAGTTTTCTGAAATACTGTGAGGTGGTTGATAGCAGAGATGGACCTTGATGATTGCAATGCCAATCAACTGTTCTGTGGCTAGTGTTGAGTAGAATGGAACAATTCACCATGGCCAACTCGCCATGGCCACCTTGCCATGGGATAACTCACTGAGGATAATTTATTAATTCAATTTAATTATTTAAAATAAATGAAAATTATTTTAATTTTTGTCATTCACATTTCATTCTGTCACTCATTTTACATCCTTTCTTTAATGATTTTATTCTACATTTCTTTGATACTAGTGCAACTCTTGTGCCACAGTGAGTTGGCCATGGACAGTTGGCCGTGGCAAGTTGGTTGTAGTGAGTTGGCCATAGCGAATTGCCACAGACCAGTGGTGAGGCATGGTGATGGCAATGAAGCCAGCATACCAGACCACAGTCACATCTTAAATGTTTAGTAGCAGATCACTGCCTTTGAAACCGGACACCTTCAGATAAATGTCTCTAATATTTTTTTTAATAAAGTTTTTTATTTTTTAACATGTTAAAGTTTCATTTTCAATTAAACAGTGTGTTGTCTGGGTATAAATAGTTTAAAAATAGTAATCATAATGTTTTCAACAATATTAATTACATTTATATTAATTCTATAATAATAAAAATAATCATCATAATATTTACTTCTCTATTTTAACAAATCTCCCTTATTTCATTAATCATTTTCTTATATTTCCATTTCTAACTTCTGTTTTAATTATCTAAGCATTGATAAAATAAACCCATATCATAAAATATTCAGTTTGCTCTTTTTCCTTAATTGCAAGTTTTAATCTATTCATTTCTGCACATTCTTCAAGCGCCAAACTGTCTGAGTCACCAAACAGCCCCATTAGCTGACCTGTTGCCATGTCTATTCCAATTCCTGAACTCTTATACACAGACATTTTTTGAGTCTTGCTTATTCTTGCTTTTTTCCCTTGCCAAATACAGTATATCTTAATATTATTTTATTTAGTTCTTCAAAATATCTTTTTTCCAGCTTTATCGGAATTGTTTGAAATGAATATCGGCAGAATATTCATTTTATAGTACCTATTCTTCCTTTCAGCGACAGTTGCAGATTTTTCCACTTCTCTAAATCTATTTTAATTTGTTGCATCAGTTTATAGTAGTTATCTTCTTTAATAGTTACACATTTTGCCATTAATTGAATTCCTAAATATTTTACTTTCTTAACTATCTGAATATCTATTCTCTTCATGAACTCTTTTTTCTGTATATCTAAGGTTTTTGATCAAAATCTTAGGTTTTTCTTTGTTTATTTTCAGTCCTGCAACTTCACCATATTCTTTTATTTTTTTAATTAATTTGGATCCTATTTCTTGTGGATCTTCCAAAATAAAGATGAAATAATCTGCAAACACCTGTAGCTTATATTTTTCTTTTTTTATTTCCATGATTTATTTCTATATCTTGTCTAATATTTCTGTTTAACATTTCCAATGTTAATATAAATAGTAGGGATAGGAGGTATCCTTGTCTTGTGCCTTTTTTATATATTAAAATTCTCTTTCATATCTCCATTTACCATCACCTTTGCAGTTTGCTTCTGATATATTGCCTTAATCGTATTGATAAATCTCTCCTCTCTCTCTCTATGTAATAACATAAATTGCCAGTTTACGTTATCAAATGCTTTCTGCATGTCTAGGAAAATTAACGCCATTTGTTTTCCAAAGTGCTTCATAATGCTCCAGTGTGTTTAAGGTCATTCTCATATTGTTTTGAATCCCTATCTTAGGCAGAAATCCATTTTGATCTGAATGTATAAATTCATTCAAAACCCTTTTTAATCTCTCTGCTGTTATTGAGGCATATATTTTATAATCAGCATTCAGGAAGGATATAGGCCTATAGTTTTTTATCTGCATTAAATCTGAGTCTTCTTTTGGTATAATAGTAATATATATTTCCATCCACAAATTTGGTACCTTAGCATCATTATAGACATCCATATTGACGGGCCTATCTTGTAGATCTTTATAAAGTTCTGCTGGTAGCCCATTTGGTCCTGGTGTTTTATTATTCTTTTGACTCTTGATTGCTTCTGTTAATTCCATCATTGTTATCATTGTTATCCATTCATTTAACATGGATTTCACTGTCTCAGGTATTTTAGGTAATTCAGTTTTTTCTAAATATTGCTTTATTTTGTCTTCTGGAATTTTCTGCTCATCACATAGCTTTTCATAGTAATCTTGAATTATCTTTTTTTCCCTAGTTTTTTATTTTTTAAATGTCAAAGTTTTGCCACAGACCAGTGTTGAGGCACGGTGGTGGCAATGGAGCCAGTGATGAGGCATAGTGGTGGCAATGGGGCCAACAGACCAGACCAGACCAGAGCCACTTCTTAAATGTTTAGTAGCACATCACTGCCTTTGACACAAGACACCTTCACATAATTTTTAACTACCAGATAGGTTTTGGAACAAAAACTGATCCAAGCTCATACAGCTTTAAACATCACTCCCCAACATTTTAGATTGTGCATGGCAAGCAACTAGTAGCTCTTTCAGTAGAGCTATCACATCATCCCTGCATTCCATACCATTTAGCAGCCTTGCTGCTGTATTTTTCACCAACAATAAATTCTGGACTATTTTCAAGAGCAGTCCTATAGAAAATGCATTGCAATCCTGAAGACAAAATATGAAAAGCCATGGATATGTATCATTAGATGTACAGTATGATAAAAAATATTTGCTATGGCTAGAGGGTATAGAATTAGTGGAGGAATACCAATTCTTTCCTGCATGCCTTGGTATATAAAATATTATTCTTCAGGCTAATTTAACTAATTTTAATTAATAAGACCTCTTATTGATTATTTATTTATTATTTTTATTCTTTTATTTTTTAATTTTTGTTGGGTGATGGACATGTATTTAACCCCAGGATATTTAAACTCAGTACTGAAGATTTACCCATTACCTTCACTGAAAGTTCGTTCCAACCTTCCACTACTGTTTCTGTGAAATACTTCCTAACATTCCTTTCGAAGTTCCCTCCTGTCAGTTTAAGCTTATACCTATCAGAGGTGGGATTCACTTACCTTCCCTACTGCTTCGCAAATGTGAGCGCATGCGCCACTTCTGCACATGTGCACAACCTTCTGCACATGCGCAGTAGTAGTGCATTACATCTGGGTGGGTGGGCAGAGCCTCCCAGTCACCACTACCGGTTTGCGCGATCCAGAGAGAAACGGCTTAATCCCACCACTGATGTCCGTGTTCTTGAAGTTTTGCTTAATATTGAAAATACTGCCTTCTTGAACTTTATTCACATCCTTAATATATTTGAAGGTTTCAATCATTCCCCCTTTCCATTCTGTCCTCCAGGCTGTATATATTCAGTTTTCCAATTTCTCCTGATATGTTTTGTCCCTCAGTCCTTGCACTATTTTTGTTACCTGTCTCTGGACTCATTCAATCTTATCAGTTTTTTAAGTGAGGTCTCCAGAACTGGACACAGTATGCCAAATGGGGGTCTAACTACAGCTCTATATAGCTGGATTAGAACCTTCTTTTTCCTGCTGGAGACCCCTCTGGCCACACTGTTTAGTTATTTTTCAGTCATCTGTTATAAGCACACCTAAATCCTTTTCTTCTGTTATTCTAACACTGTATCCCCAATACTGTACCACCCAGATGATTCTTTTTCCCTGGGTACATTCTGTTACATTTAGAAATATTAAAATGTAGTATCCACATTTTTCACCAATTTTCCAGCAATGCCAAATCCTTTTCCATATTATGAATACTTCTAGTAATGTCAACTCTATTACACACCTTTGTGTCATTAGCAAAAAGACAAGTTTTACCTAGCAATCCTTCCATTGTATCATTTACAAACAGATTGAACATATTAGGATTTAATTAGGACTTAATTAGGATTAAGCCTTGTGGTACACCACTTGTGACTGGTCTCTGTTCAAACAGTGTCTCATTAACAATCACATACTGCTCTTCTGTGTACTCTTTCTAGGGACTCAGCATATTTTTTTGTAGTGTGATGACCAGAATTTGATGTGATATTCCAAATGTGGCCTCATTAGTGCAGTATAAAATGGTACTATTACTTCTTGGAATCTGCATGCTCCTCCATTGATGCAACCTAGGCCTATATTGGCTTTTTTGGCAGCTACAGCATACTGCTGGTTCATACTTGTGGTGATCTCTTTCACATTTACTATGTTGAGCTAAGTACTGCCTATTCTATACCTATGTGTTTGGTTTTTCCTACCTAGGTGCAGGTGTTAGTTAGGGCCCAATGCTGAATGCTGTCAATATTCTTCTGAATCTTGAGTCTATCTTCCAATTTCTAATTGGAACTTCCAATTTAGCAATTTCCCCCCAGCTTAGTGTTATCTACAAATTTGATGAGTTCCTCTCCTAGGAATACCTAACTAGATCATTTATGAAGATATTGAAGAGCACTGGCTTCAAAACAGAACCTTAATAATCCCACTGCATGTTTTCTTCCATGTAGATTTTCATCCTTAAGTGTTGTGTATTTCTGTAAAGGTGTAGCAATTCCTTACATACAATGCAACTCCCTCTCTCTTTTGCTGAGTCTGTTTCAACAATTCATATCCTTTTAGCACTACATTTCAATTATGGGTTCCATTCCATCAAGATTAAGTGATGGCAATTAAGCACATTGGGCTACAAATGTATTCCACAATTTTCAATCCACAGCTACAGTCTTTGCATCCTTTCATTTAAGATTTATGTTTTTCAGATCCTTCCTGAAATGATTGGCACCAGATTTTCTTTGGCCTTCCTCTTCTACTCAGGCTATCTAAAACAGCTGAACTTTATATAGGCTTGATCAGAGTCACTTTAAGTATGGCAGACACGTACTGATTATTATACGTACGTATTATACGTACACGTACTGATGTTATAACTGATTATATAACATCAGTTTGAATGTGATTGGTTAATTTTGAACACAGCCACATCCCTACTTATAAGAGGTTGTACACACTTATGCAACCATGTTTTTAATTTTTATTTTTCCCCTTTGTTTTTTAATTGAATTATACAGCTTATATGTTATATTAAAGTGAAAAAATTCTGAAGTGGGTCTGGGTCTGATTTATTTCTCTCTCAAAAATCTGGATTTTTAACAGGGCTGTATAGACTTTTTATATCATTGTAGCTGCTCATAGTCCCTTAATATTATTTTCAGGCTCTTTGTTGTATTAATTGTCCCAACATGAATAATCACTGGACTTGATTATTTTGGAAAGCCTCTCTGTCACATCTTTGATCTTTGCACCTGAGAGACAACATACTTCCCCTGATATATTATCTGGTCTACAAATTATTAATTCTGATCCTCTGAGAAGTGAGTCATCTATCAGAAGCACACCTCAAAGTCCCTTCTCCTGTTGTCTGCATGTTTTCTTCCAGTGGAGGATGTGAAATTAATTGCTCAGCTACAGTGGGGCTGGACTGGATTGGACTAGATACAGGGACACTCTTCTCAATGTTTTTGTTCTCTGAATTACATGTTGCTATTTGTTTATCACTATGAGTTCATTTTTCCTGGTAGTTGTTTGTCCTTACTGTAAGTAGTTTGAAACCAAACTACTGTGTTTACTAGGAGTTCCTCATTTTCTTGATTGAATCTCAGAATGGCTAGATTTGCTTCTAGGCTCTTTACCTTTTTTCTTCTAGTAATTCAATTAGTTTACATTTGATGCAGGTATAATTTGGATTCTCTATGGCAGGGGTCCCCAATCCTGATCCGTGGCCCAGTATCGGGCCAGGCCCATTGAGAACTGTGCCATGCAAGTGGCGAACAAGTACACAAAGCTGTATTTGCACAAGTGGTATGCCAGTGCACAAAACCATCCCCTCTCCCTCTCCTGCCACCCAGTCCACAGAATAGGAAAGATTGGGGATCACTGTTCTATGGGCATGAATAAATACATGGCACATAGTTTAGAAATCACCATGGCGGTTGTCTGTTTTTCCAGGACTATGTTATTCTTCTTACCAATGCTCTTAATAGTTCTAAGGCAGGGTCTTTTTTTTTCCCCTTCCTCTTCCCTATCCCTTTTTAACTATCTTTTTCCTTTCTCCATTTTTTTCAGTACTGGACCTTTGGATCCCTTCATTTTTTAAAAAAATTAAACAAAAATTCCTCACCCAAAATTTGGGCTTTAAGTGTCCTTGAAAATACTGGTGAGGCGAAGAACCTACTGAAATTTCTTCAACAGTAGTTTCTTACCTCTTGTCTGGGCTTATATAGATACAGTTGTAAAGTATGATGGGTAAACATATCCTCTGAATCTCGAATGCTTTTCCTTCTCTGTTCTAATGCTTGCATATCAAGGCAGACAGAACTGGCAGTTTCTCTCCTAAAGTAAAACAAACATTTAACAATTGCTTTGTTACACAGGATTTAACAAATAAAACAAGCCAACAATCTTAAAACACACAAATGTTTTTAGAAATCAAGAATAAACTCTACATTATGATTTTTATAAAAACTTTAAAAAATCCCTGTAAGAAAGCAGCTTCATAACAGAAAACCAGGATACTGGAAAAAGCAAGAAATCACTTGATTTATTTTCTTTGAAAGTCTAGATTTTAGTGTACAGGAAAGATTTTGATTTTTTAATATTATGGAGAGTTCAAACCAAAGTAATGGAAACATATGCTGTAATAGTGAACAAACTTTAAGTAAACTCCACAAACAACAGTAAGGAAATTAGGCATAGGACTGGGGTACATCTCTCCTGTAACCACCTAGTAAAAATGAACTTTCAGATTTTAGAAATATTGTTTAGTTTAAATCTATAGGAAAATGTGAGATACTATTTGAGAGCAACTATCCCAGTCAGGAGGACGTATCAAGCAGGTAATGGACTTGCTACAAAAAGGCCAAGAGGACAAGATATGACCCTCCTTGAATGCCTTTGAGCCAGGGGTGGGTTCCACTTACCTTTACTACTGGTTCGCAATGGGAGCACTCATGTGTGCTTGCTTTGCTTGTGTGTGTTTCTGTGCACACGCAGAAGCTTCTGCGCATGCGCAGTTCGTCCATGATGACATCCGGGCAGGTGGGCAGAGCCTCCCACTGCTGTTACTATCAGTTCACAAGAACCGGACCGATCTGGGAGCAACCCACCACTGCTTTGAGCCTTATTTACTTAGGTAAATCTGCCAATTTGGGAAGATTGCTGTGAAATTGGCACAGAACAATAAAGTAGCTAGTGTGGTTCTGGTCATTCATACCCAACAGAAACAAACATAATAGTACAATCCAGGTTGGGTGGGAATAGTGTGCCTAATTGGCATCAAGTTGTAAAATCAAGCACATTGAAATAAATGATTTTTAAAAATTAATCAAATCTCTCCTATTCAAATCAAATGATCTTAAAGAGGTTAACTGTAGTGTATGTTCCTTCCTCTGACTTGATATTAAAAATGTACTTATAAAACCAGGGCTTAAATATTTACTCCACCTACAGCAGTTGGGTGACAGAAGTCTCTCTCTTCATTTGATTGATAATGCTGAAGTCCACATTGGCGGTGTGTTCAATACTTGGAGAGCGAATGAATGACAATGAACCTCTTTGCTCTCCCTGTTCAATAAAAAAAAACATATGTGTATGTGTGTGTGTATACATACATACACACACACACAAGCTTGACTCATTTTTAATATGCTAACATGTACCCCAAATTATGAAAAAGCAGTAGTTTTTATACATTATTTCTATAAATTTGTTTAAAGAAACTCCTTTATGCTCTACAACCATCATAATCATAGTTTACTTATTATGATTTGGGTTGCAGTTGAATATAACATAAAAGGATTTAAATTCCTTTTTATTCATTGACACTCCACAGCACTTGCACTAGGCATTTGACATAATGGGAATTTTTTTTGCCTTGATGATGTGAATGCCTGTCACTCTACATTAGCATGCCAACACATCATCAACCTGTCCCAGGTTTGGGATTTCCAGGGACAGCAATGGCAAACTGAAGATGACTGTAGCAAAAAGAGGACCTGGTGAATAGATTGGCTCCTAGAAACTCCTTTCCTTTCCTGATCCACAAGTTTGCTCATAGAGAATCTCCCTGTGAAGAGATTGTAAACAGTGGTCTTCAGCAGCTTTGAGAGCAATAGGAGCTGGGAAGAAAATCATCTTGTTCTAAGTGCAATTTGGCATCTTCAAAGTGACACTGAATTCATTTATTTTCTCTTTTAACTACTTTAGGAAACTACTTGTTATTGGCTTTCTAGATTTTAAGAATCTATTGAAAGCCAAGTTTTATTATGGTGGGAGAAACTCCTTTTACCCTGGATGAAAGTAATTCTGTGTAGGTTTAAGGATTAAAATGATTTTGGAAAACAGAAAAGTATGTACTAGAATGTTGATTTTGGAAAGTTAATTTGAAAGACTACTTCCTATGGAGTGTTTAAATTTTTATAAAAGAATACAGGAAGATTTTGAAATAAATTTAAGAAATCATCTTTTAGGAAAGTTTTGCAGCAGAGGGGTCAGTCAAAAACAATTACCGGTACCTGAATTGCTCCCTGTGCCCAGTTTCAACCACAACATCTCACATATGGTTATTTGTGGCACAGTGCCTCTGAAAGCCATTCAGACTTCTTGGACAACAACTATCCTCATCCTTCTGCTTTGGAGTTGTAGCTGGTGCCAAACCCCAAACCCAGACACAAATACATCTGAGTATATCCAGGAGTTAAGCTCTACACAGGTTTTGAGGAATAGGTTAAACTGAATAGGATGGAATTGGATAGTAATAAATATATATTTATCTATATTTCCATCTGTGCAGAAAAATGAAAAGTAGTCTTATGGAATGAGGAAGTGCTGGCTTGTCTTGATTTTTTAAAATCTTTTTCTTTTTTAGTAGTCCCACTCAAATTGGGTAACTTGGGTGAGGATACTGAAGAATATCTATCAAGTCTGCAGAGATTATCACAGGTACCAGCGATGGGATTTAAAAAATTTTTGAAAATGATATTTTTACTACTTAAAAGTGACACAATATGTTCTCTTTGACATAGATTTCATATTATTTTATAATCAATATTTTGTACTGCATTTTATAAGAAATAAATGTTAATGCAGAAACTTGTACTTGTTTTAAATGAGTAAATGAATATGTCATATATTTTGGTAATATAACAATTTAGCATGTTTATCTCCAAGAGTTTCTTCTGCTTTGTTTTTTTTCCATTTGTTTTGGTATTACAATTTCATACCTAAATAATTTGTTGGGTATTCCACTTTTCTTTTCATTTATTTTTATATATTGTTTTATTTCTATTCCTTATTTACAAATTACAATAAAATTTAAAACTTATAAAAAGAAACCCAAGAAGGAAAATCCGAATAATAAATTAGGAAGACAGAAGGGGACTAAGCAAATAATTAAATTAGTTACCGACCCTGAACTGTAAAATGGCAGTATATAAATTTACTCAATCAATCATCAATCATACTAATCTTTGTCATATGCTAGTTAGGTAATCAGAAGTTTAATCTCAAGTCATCTAGAATAGTTTCTAAAAGTCAAAGAGAATTGCTATTTGTTCTCTTCAAACACAGAAAAATGTGCAAGAACTTTTATCACAAATAAGTAATCATTCTTTAGAAATTAGGGCCAGGCTACATTGTGTAATGGTATTGCC
>JANHFM010004414.1:24615-35143 GCA_032468115.1 Grayia smithii
TAATGGTATTGCCAAATGGTATTGCCAAATGGATATATTACTCCATTATAAAAATATATAATTCAGTAATATTAAATCTTCAGATAACCATCATCTGTAAGATATACCAATTTATTTTCCGTGAAATAACTGAGATTCGAAAGATAACTTCTCCATCACAATCAGTTTGTGAATGTACAATGACCATCTTTCAAAATTTCAAACATGTCAGGAAAACCTCAAAGCTAGGAGATTAATGGATTAAGTCAAGGATGTACATTTTTTCAAGCAAGGATCACATCTGCATTCTTGAAGTATGGTAGAAGTCACAGTTGAGCCAGGAGGAAAAAAAAATGATTTCATTTAGCTTTCATTTAAATATAAACTGAATCACATGAATCATATATCATTCTTCATAAAAATGTATTTATACATATGATATTAAGCATTAGAAATTACAATAATTTTTAGAGTTTTTTAGAGCCATACTCAACTATTTCTAGGGTGGCAGGAAACTGTAGGGGCTCTAATTGTTTCTCTTTGGATTAAATAATCTCCATAGTCTTTCCTATTGTATAATTCCTTGAGATATTTTTGAGGCTTCTTATTTTAAACTGTAATAAAATGTATTACAAATTCATAGTCACAATAATCTAAAGGTAAACAAATTTAGACAATAAAGAGTGTATTTTCATACACTCAGATTTTCCATTAAAATTAGTGAAATGAAAAAGCTAGAAGAAAAAATATATATGGAGAGGCAGATTTTTAAAAGTCAAAAGTGCAACTGTTTCATTGAAGCCTCGCTCTTTTTATCTGCATACATTTCACATTTAAAAGGGATAGAGCTTCAATGAATACCATCTTTACCTTTTGCATGTATATAACTTTAGCTAGGGGATTCACATCCAGTATCAATTTAGCATCAAAGGGTGGGGAGAAAAAAAAGAAGTAATTTAATTATAAAATTACCTCAGCCACATAGCTAATAGCATCCCTCATGTTGAGCTCACGGAAAACTTTAAGAATATGATCTCTACTTTTCTGAGCAGATCTTCTCATAAGTACTTTGCTAAGGATCTCTCTGTCAAAATTGGTCCACCTAAGGATACAAAGAGATAACATGCAATAGTCATATATTAAAAGGATATCTTGAACGTTTTATTTGCATTACCAGGACTTGTATCTCATGCTAACATTCCAGTCAATATATTTATTATTTTTAAAAGAGGCTTAGAACATTAAAAGAAACTTTTTAAAATAATACGTAGTTGGGAATATAATATTCATAAGTCTTCCTATATTGATAATGATTTGTAAATTGTAATTGCTAAGTGGTAAAGAATTTTTTGTCATGCCAAGCTGCTGGTAGCAGCAAGAATTAATTTGACACAATGGAAAAGAGAAACTTTGCTATTAATACAGAATTGGGAAACTAAAAATGGAAGAAACTGGCTATGCATTCAGTCTTAGTATTTGCCATCCAAGGACTAGTTTAATCCTGCTTAGTTTTTCAAGATGAAGTAAGTTCAACTACAAATAGCCCTCAATGTCCGATTTTTCATTCAGTGAGCAAAATTACAAACGATGCTGAAAAAAATGGAGTAAAAACCCATCTCCAAAGTTACAGCCATTGTAATGCTGCTACAGTCACATGATCAAGATTTGGGCATTTGGCAGCCTGTTGTGGTGCTGCAACTCCACCCACCCATTTATCTCCCTCCAAACAATACCCTTTTTGGCACCTTATACAGAGACACTTGTTAGATAGGGGTATCAGGGTTAGGACTGAAGTAGAAGCTGGGGGTAGAGCAGTCTCAGCCAGCCAGCTGCCACAACCCTCAGGTCTCTGTTTCAGCTCTAGCACAAGCTAGTGCTACTATTCAGATATGTGGCCTCAAGCCCCACAACTAGGGCAGTCATGCCAGCATCATTGCACTAAGCCCAGTTTTCCCTGTCATTCTACACTCCACAGGCTGTGCTATACCCTGCTGATGTTTGCCACCTCATGCTATTCTCCAAACCAAACATCCCTTTCCTTCTCCAAGTTGTATGTCACATTCTCACAATCCTTTTGGTCTTTCCCCAGATATCATGAGAATGGGCTCCTGCTATTCTCCAAATTACATCTTGCTTTATGACCATAATGCTTACAGACAAAACTTCATTGGTCCCAACTGTGGCCATACAAGGACTATTGTATTTCTCTTAACCGAGACTAATAAAAGTAAAAAGACTTGTTATCCAGTATATTTCATTCTGAATATTTTTAAGTATTAGGCATCCATACTTCAATATTACATCTTACTATTGAGTAAATCTTTTCTATTCATTTCATTTCCTTCCAAATCAACTTACTTGTCTCTCAAATAATTGTGTCCTATTTGACCAGATATATCTTCAATAGCTGAAAGAATGTGATCAAAGGCCTACAAAATAAAAAATATATAACTTTATTATATAATAAAAGAAAATAATGTAAAATACTTTAAGTGCAGATAGAGCCCTGAAGAAATCAATTATCTTCAGACTAATTGGAATATTTTGCTTCAATTATCTCACTATTTAGACCAAATTTTCAGTTTTAACAGAACTATTCACCAAGCTATTGAGTTGTGGTGACAAAGCAGTATTGAAGGGTAACTCTGCCCACAGCCAGGAGTTTGTTCCTGACTGGTTCAAGATTGACTCAGCCTTCCATACTTCTGAAGTCAGTAAAATGATAACCTACATTGTTGGGGGCAATATGCTGACATTGTAAACTCCCCAGAGAGTGCTGCATAGCAGTTTGGAGCAAAATATGTCTTATTGCTATTGCTCCAGACCATTATATGATTCAATGTGGAAGGTCCAGGCACTATTATGGTCAATGGTTTTGTGAGAATGAAGATTGTTTCACCTGTTATGTATCCAATAAAAATACTATTATGATACATCGTGGATACAGTGCTGTCAATAGACGTTAATACCAGGTGACCATTTATTTATAGAAAAATTTTCTCAGTTTATTTTGAACTTAATTTATTCTATCACTTTGGAAGTGTAATTAGCTAAATCCAGAATTTTAATATAACTGTTATTAATTAATGGAATTTGTAGTAATACCAGGACAGGAGTTTGTATTCTTTCAGACTCAAGCCTTAATTTATCCATAATCCATAATAATAAAATTATTATTTTTCCTTTTATTAACATTTTATAGTCATATTAGAGTCAATATCTGGAGAAGAACTTGATGTAGTAGAGCACTACAAATATCTTGGCCAATGGATTTCAATGGAAGGTGATACAATAAATGAAATTGAATGGCATGTTAAATGTGATTGGCAGGCATTCAGCAAGCTAAGCATAATTTCCCCCCTATACCTAAAGAGAAAAGTTCTTGATTAGTGTATGCTACCTGTTCAAATAGTGGTGGGTTGCTACCGGTTTACACCGGTTCATGCAAACTGTTGGCAAAAACGTGGCCAAGTTTGGAGAACCGGTAGCAATGGCTGTCTGGCCATGCCCCCGAACCGATCTCCCAGTCTCCCGGTCACTCGCCCCGGCTGCCAGGTTTGCTGCCACCAGGTTCTTCATGCACACACATCCCATTGCCTTGCAAGTCCAATGGGATTGAGATGCACATGCGCGAAGAACATGGCGACAATGGCAGCAGCTTTTTCTGCCAGTACTTTTCAGAGGCCTGCAGAGAAAGTGGCTTGCAAAGAAGCCTTTTTGGAGGCTTCTTTGCCAGCCACTTTCCAGCAGCGGTGGGATTCTGGACTAGCCACTGTGGAAGGTAAGTAGGCAGTGGTGGCGAAGGAAGCAGGGCGAGGGCTGGGGTTGCTAAAGGAGAGCCAGGCGAAGGGAGGCTGGGTAACCACACCGCTGCAAAGCAGTCAGCCCCTTCTGCTGCCACTGCTGCCTTTGTCTCTTCCATCTCTCTGCAAACAGAAGTCAGAGAGAAAAGGCAGTTGCTTTGGCTGGTGTTCCTCTGTGCCAGAGCCCTCCCCATGTGGTTGCTGAAGCCGGCTTGTGTGTGTGTGTGTGTGTGTGTATGCATGTGTGCGTGTGTGTGCGCGTGGCTGTCAAAACTCCAAAAACAGGTCAAGTAGCTCTGGGGAGGTTAGTCGTAAATTAGAACACTGGCCATTAAGCAACTGGCCATTAAGCACGGACCACTTGTATTTAGTTTGCCTTAAGAATTCAGAGCTGTATGGAATCTGGTTTCCTTTGACCCTTTGAGGGGTTGCAAAAAGTCCGGATGGGGGAATCCTTGTAGGGGGAACTAAGATCATGACCACCTAGCCATGCCCACCCAGTCACATGACCACCAAGCCATGCCCACCAAATAAGTAATGCCCACAGAACCGGTAGTAAAAAAATTTGGAACCCACCACTGTGTTCTAACATATACGAACAAAACATGGACACTAACCTCACAATTGATACAAAAGCTACGAAAGGCACAAAGAGCTATGGAAAGATACATGCTTGGCATCACTAGAAAGACCTGCACATAGATTATAGAACAAATGAAGGTATATGATATAATCAAGAGAGTAAAAGAAATGAAATAGAAATGGGTTGGTCACATAGCAAGAAGAACTAATGGTAGATGAACTAAGGCAGTCATAGAATGTATTACACTTGGTAAAAACCATCCACAAAAGACCTAAAACAAAATGGATGAACAATATCAGCAAGTATGTTGTTGGAAGGCCTAACTGGCAAAAAAACCCAACCCTCAAGTAAGCCAGCAATGTGCTGTATCAACAGAGGGATATTATCAAGATCATGTAAAGTGTTTGTACCCCTTTATGCTGCTTTGGTAAGATCATTTTTGGAATATTGAGTTCACCATGATACAAAAAAGATGTTGAGACTCTAAAAAGAGTATAGAGAATAACAACAAAGATTATTATGGGACTGGAGGCTAAACGTGTGATAACTGGGTATAACTAATCTAACAAAGAGAAGGACTAGGGGCAATATGATAACAGTCTTCCAGTGTTTGAGGGGCTTTCACAGAGGAGGTCAACCTATTCTCTAACACTTGAAGGCAGGACAAGAAGTAATAGATGGAAACTTATCAAGGAGAGATCTAACCTAGAACAAAGCAGAATTTTTTTTGATAATGAGAACAATTAATCAGTGGAACAACTTGCCTCCAGAGATTGTGGTGCTCCACAATCCAGACATGACTGGATAGGGGAAAGTTTTACCTTTTTAAATATATAATTAAAAAAACATTTTGGATTGCATAATTAAGCCTGGAAACTGTGAGAGCCTAGATGAGTGAAGATAAGCTGAAATTAAATTCCTGTATCATTTCTTGAGGAATAATCAGCTCAATTCCAACATTAGCTCTGGATGTGGATACACCTATTCTAAAAAAGCAGGTCTGTGACGTGAGGAACTTCTTAGACCTGTGGTCTAAGCAGCAACATACATATTCTGGGAACGATTCAGGGCAAAAGAAGAATGGGATGACAGAGAACAAGTGGCTGGATGGAGTCACTAAAGCAGTCAGCGTGACTGCTTAAATTGACTCCTGGGGATGGTGGAGGACAGGAAGGCCTGGAGGAACGTTGTCCATGGGGTCACGATGGGTCAGACACAACTTTGCAACTGACAACAATATTTACAGTAAAGAAGATGTATTCGGATCATTCTCACTTATTGACTGTCACATGTGACCATGTGATGGTCTAAGAAAAAACTTTGCAACTTAGCCTGTATTTACAGCAGAAGCTAGAGAAATGCCTTTTTGGCAATGACTTTCACCTGCTGCTATAGCTGGAATCACAAATCTAAGAAATTATTATTATTATTATTATTATTATTATTATTATTACTACTACTACTACTAATAATAATAATAATAATTCTGTTATTATTCATTTACTGTTATTATTCATTTCCTTCACAGAAGAATATGGTGAGAAATATATACTAATCTATTGCAGTTTTCGGGGGGACCTCTCAAGTTAGCTATAATATCTAATTAGACATATCTAAGGCAGGGACTTTTCTTTCTGCAGTTGCAGCATGTATAATTACTATTATTACCCTTAGTATTGCAAAGGAACAAGAATTTCTCTACATTGTAAACATGAATATGAAATTGGAAGGTACACAGTTTATTTTATTTATTAAATGTTTGTGCCACCCATCTCCCCTATAGTGACTCTATCACAATGGAAGTACATTATTATTTAAAAATAGCTTGCAGAAAATTCAAGCTCCTTAAACTATATTTCTTTGGAACATAAATTAACTTACCCTGCTATGGAGCTTCTCATTCAGTTTGGGTTCTCTGTGTTCACTTTTTTTCACCTTCAACCATTGCACTAAAGGCTTGATTGTTAAACCCTTTGAAGGAAAATGAACAAATTACCTTAGTTTTAATTAAAAGAAACATTACACATTTAAAGAATGAAAAAAGGAATGAAATGTACATATCATTAAATAAAGATACTGATTTAGGTACTCTTTCACATATTGTTAGAATGGCTATGGTTAGGAAATGAATAAAACTTGATTGACAGATTATTCTATTTACTCCAACACACATTCTGCCTGCTCCAATGAAGTTAATGTTCTATCCCTATATAATTATAATACATAAGCATTCTCATATTTGGTAATTTGGTGTTGATATTATAGTATTCTGGAAACACTTTTAATGACAGTTATTTTCCCACAAGAAAATAGTTCTATATACTTCCTTGAGGGCAAAACACACTTCATATTTTTAAAAAGAATATATAACATATTTGCAAATAAACATGTCTTCACAGAATTTGCTACAATAACGTTGTAGTGTTTCGAATTAAAATCAATAGTTCATTATCATTGAAATTAGAACCCAACATTATAAAAACTGTGTTAAAGAATCCCAAACAGCAGATTTCCTTTTGCAAGTAAGTGAAATTACCTTGCTTATATAGGTCTCATGAAATAGTAATGTTCATTAAAAGTATGTATTCTGATTTATGACATAGATATTTTAAATTTTATGTAGAAAAATGTAACTTGACTTAAATGGTGAAAATGTAAAATAGGATCTCTTTATTTAAAATAGGTAGTCTTACTTAGTTTATGATATTTTAATGGCCAGCTTTCCTTTCTCCTATTTTTTTTAAATGAAAAAATTATCTTCTGCTTTGGCAGTACAGAGTCTACTGAAAGTAGACTCTGTACTGCCAAACTATATATGGATATGGTTAACTATAACTATAGTTATAACTAACTATATATGGATATGGATATATATATATATGGATATATAAAAGACATGGGGCAAAAATTTAAAAGGCTGCATGTCAAAAGCACTCATTTCTGCTTTTCTGTGTAAATGCATGTAATATCTGATTTGTTTTATAGATCGGCAGATGGTGCTGTTAACATGGCACTGCCCTACATCTTATAATATTTTGAATCTCCAAGGACCCATACAAGGGTCCTTTTTGTAGACTTCAGCTCAGCATTCAATACCATCATTCCAGTACTTCTTCTCTCTAAACCAATTCAGCTAGCTGTGCCTGACCACAATTGTAAGAGGATTATAAGCTTTCTAATAGAGAGAAAGCAGCAGGTGAAGCTAGGTAAAAACACATAGAATACCCATTCAATTAGCACAGGTATCTCCCAGGACTATGTGACCTTTCCATTATTCTTTTCTCTCTACAGTGTACCAATGACTACATCTCAAAGGATTCCTTTCTTAATGTACTAAAGTTTGCAGATGATACAGCAATCATTGATCTCATTCAAAATGATGATGAATCTGTATACAGATGGGAATCTGAACAACTGGCCCTGTCATGCAATTGGAACAATCAGGAGCTGAACACACTTAAAACTGTAGAGAAGACAGTGGATTTTAGGAAAAGCCCTCCTATTCTACCATCTCTTACAACCAGGGGTGAAATCCAGCAGGTTGTGACAGGTTCTGGAGAACCGGTAGTGGAAATTTTGAGTAGTTCAGAGAACTGGCAAATACTACCTCTGGCTGGCCCCAGAATGGGGTGGGAATGGAGATTTTGCAATATTCTTCCCCCAGGAGTGGGAGGGATTGAGATTTTGCAGTATCCTTCCCCTAAAGTGGGGTAGGAATGGAGATTTTGCAGTATCCTTCCCCTCCCACACCCATCAAGCCACACCACGCCCACAGAACCAGTAGTAAAAAAATTTGGATTTCACCACTGCTTACAACATTAGGCAACACAGTATCAAGAGTAGAGATCTTCAAGTTTCTGAGTTCTATAATCTCCCAGGACTTGAATGCTAGGACACCTAGCATTAGAATCATCATTTAAAAAGCACAACAAAGAATGTACTTTCTGCATCAACTCGGAAAGTTCAGACTGCCCAAGGAGTTCTACAGATGAATTATTAAATCTGTCATTTGTATCTCAATAACTGTCTGGTTTAGTACAACAACCAAACACGACAGGTATAGACTTCAGTGGATAGTTAGGACTGTAGAAAAAGCCATTGCAATCAGCTTCCCTTCCATTGAAGACCTGTATACTGCACGAGCCAGAAAGAGGGCTGAAAATATATCTACACATCTTGGATTTTCAGTGGTGAAATCCAAATTTCAAGTCCTGGGAGATTATAGAACTATAGACAAACTTTCAATTCCTCCCTTCAGGATGCCACTATAGAGCATTGCATGCCAAAACATATAGACACAAAGACAGTTGTTTTCCTCATGCCATCACTCTGCTGATCGCCTAATTCTCACAACACTGTCTTATGTCTAAGGATATTTACCCATGTAATAGACCTGTAATTATTATTATCTTTCTTATTTTTCCTATTATCTTCTACAATTGCTATTTTATGATTATATTACTTCAGTTATTTGTTGTTTGTATGTACGCTGAAAGCTTATGCACTGGAGACAAATTCCTTGTCTGTCCAATCACACTTGGCCAATAAAGAATATTGTATTCTGTATTGTATATATGTTTTATTCCTGAGACAGAACATATATATATAAATAAGTGTATATGTATGTATATATAAAATGCTTGAGACATACACACACATATATTTTATTCCTGAGACAGAAAACAGCATTCAGAGGGGTCTTCCACATATATTAGACTAAAGACTACAAAAGGATGTAACACGCAATGCATATGTACAGATAGTCCTCAACTTCTGATCACAATTGAGACTAAATTTCTGTTGCTAAGCAAGACAGTTGTTAAGTGAATTTTGTGCCACAGTTTCTTACCTTTCTTGCCACAGTTGTTAAGTGCAGTGGTTAAGTGAATCAGTGCAGTTGTTAATAACATAGTTATTAAAGGAATCTGGCTTCCCCATTGGTTTTGCTGGTCAGAAAGTTGCAAAAAGTGATCACATGACCCAAGAAGGAGCAACTGTTTATATGAGTCAGTTGCCAAGTGTCTGAATTTTGATTATGTGACTTTGGGGATGCTGCAACAGTCATAAATTTGAAAAACTGTTTTAAGTCACTTTTTTCAGTCCTGTATTAACTTTGACCTTCACTAAATGAACCGTTATAACTCAAGGGTTATCTGTACAACCTTTTACCCTCTATGAGAAGGATTTTTATTTTTTATTTTAGGAAAAATTGAATTGAATACCTGGAATATTACAGTGAAAAATACAACTATGATAGTTGTGCTGACAAACAGGTTTTTATCTTTCACTTTGTTTTCATCCAAAAGTACGACTAAGGCAAAGGCAACAGCACCACGGAGACCACCATATGACATTACTACTTGGTCTATTATTCCCAGCTGTACCATTCGATAGCGATTTAGAATCCAAGTCTGTAAAATTACACCTGTTTAAACAAATGTATCAAAGATATCAGAATAACACACATTTCATTGGGAATTAGGACAGATAGGATGAAGAGTTGAAGACCTGTGGGGGCAGGGAGGGAAAGGTTTTAAAAGTTAAGAAAGAGTTAAGATAAAAAAGTTACATACATAAGAATGAAAACATAGCAATAATACACAGATAGAAATTACAGATTAAATAAGAATACAAAAAGTTAGAAAATAGAAACTAAAAGAGATTGTTTTTTGTACAAGAAAATAGTTTTTTTGTAAATAGAACAGTTTATCCTGGAGTTGCTAAAGTGCAGCCCAGTGACTCTACAGAAAGCAGTTAACCTTTCTTGTCATTAAATGAAGGAGAAGTATTTCATTATCTTTTCTAAATGCTACAACTTCAGGTAAAACTAGAAGAAAATAAAAAATGTCATATGATTACATTAATAGGTACTTGTACATGAATTATATATACATAATAACTAGCAGCCTGATCCATAAAAAAGACCATGTGCTCTTAGCTATTACATGTCCTACTTACTGTCTAAGCTAAAAAAATATAAGTATCCCTACACCCTATAGCAGTGGTTCTCAACCTTCCCAATGACGTGACCCTTTAATACAGTTCCTCATGTTGTGGTGACCCCTAACCATAAAATTATTTTTGTCGCTACTTCATAACTGTAATTTTGCTACTATTATGAATTGTAATGTAAACACCTGAAAGGCAGGTGTTTCCTCAACCT
>JANHFM010004414.1:35243-45659 GCA_032468115.1 Grayia smithii
CCCTCCAGCTCTGCTTGGCCTTCGCCCCAAGCACAAGGAACGATGGCAGTTGAAGCAGCTGGCAGCTGGCGGTGGGCACAGATGGGATTAAGCCAGGGAGGAGATTGCAACTGGGATTGGAGATTTATTTATTTACAGATTGATTCAGCCCCCATCTCAAATAATGATTCTAGGCGGCCAACAACAATCCATAAAGACCATGTTGTGGCCTGCCAGCTGCCAGCAGAGCTGACGGCAAACTTGGACGATGAGGAGATTGGGGAAGAACCTGGGCCAGTTCTGGAGCCTGGGGAAGGCTCTGATGGATGCTCTGCATTGGACGCAGAGATAGAGCCTGGGCCTGAATGAGGAGGAGGAACAGCTGGGGCCTGTTCCAGATATGCATATGTGCAGAGTAGATAGGAGAGGTGAACAACGGAGGACAATGAGCCGGTTCAGGAATCAAAACAAATGAGGATGCTGACTGGCCCCTCCTTGGCTGAGGAATAAATAGGAGGAAACGGGAATGGTTTGGTTGTCGCAGACAACGGTTCGCATTTCTGGAAAGTATGTTCCTTGTGTGTTTTGTGCAACAAAGACTGCCATGCCAGAACTGAGGTTTGTCTATTTCTCTGTTTGAACTGACTTAATTTGCAGCCTCCCAGCTGGGAGTTCACAGCCTTGCTGATATTGCCTTCAGCGGTTGTGGGAGCTTCATCCCTGGAAGCTTTCAAGAAGAGACTGGACTGCCATCCATCAGAAATGGTGTAGGGTCTCCTGCTTGGGTGGGGGAGGGGGGATTGGACTAGATGACCTACAAGGTCCCTTTCAACTCTTGTTAATCTGTTAGGACTATTGTTTCCCTTAACTCCTTGCAGGATCTTGCCTGGACTTTCTGTTGGTGAATGCAGTTAATTAATAATGTGTAAATAAAGAGGGTGAGGTGGGTCAGAACAGACCAAGAGAAGAACACAAGTACCCTTCCCCCCTCCCACCCAGGGCCAGGCCAAACAGCCTCCAATTCACACCCCTTCCTAGCCTAATAGTTGGGAAAAGAGCCTTGGCAATCTTTAAGGGAGGGGACCTGGACCTGGAGATGTTTGGGAGATGCTACTTGCACCCCACACTGCCCCAGGAAGATAATACTAGCACCTACTGCATATATCTTGGACTTAAAAAAAAAACAGATTTCAGTAAATTCAAGGCCAGCGATAGGTAAGCTCCCTTCTGGTAGCAAAACTAACAAGAAAAGGAACCTAAGATAGCATAGCACTTATAGCACTTAGACTGATATACCGCTACATAGTGCTTTTACAGCCCTCTCTAAGCCGTTTACAGAGTTAGCATATTGCCTCCAACAATCTGGGTCCTCATTTTATCCATCTTGGAAGGATGGAAGGCTTGAGCTGGTCAGGATTGAACTGCTGGCAGTCAGCAGTGAGTTAGCCTGCAATACTGCATTCTAACCACTGCGCACCATGGAAGGAAGGAAGGAAGGAAGGAAGGAAGGGAGGAAGGAAGGAAGGAAGGAAGGAAGGAAGGAAGGAAGGAAGGAAGGAAGGAAGGAAAGTTTAGCATGTTTATCACTTGGCCACCAGCAGCACTGCTGCCCTTTTGCCATCCCCTTGTCTCCTCCTCCTGACCTCTCGTAGTTGTCTCCCATCTGAGGATGCTTTGGTTACAAAGTTGGGTCTCCTTGCATGGAGAGGGAGTGGGCCTCCCTTTGATCATATACTTTGTCCTCCTGCACACACTCTGTAAGCTGGCCAAAGACAGCAAGAACAGCAGCAGCCTCGAGGAGGACCCCCTCAGGGAAGCGGGGCTGGGCTGTGGGGTCACAGTGCCCTGGGAGCTTGAAGGTTGGGCTGGGTTCTTTCCCGTTGCTGCCTAAGACTCTGGACAGCCTGCACCACTGTCCAGGGCTCCTCTACATGGATTGAGTGGGACGGCAAGGCTCTTTTGGAGGACAAGGCTTTGGCATTCTCCCTGTCTTGCCTTCCTCCGCTGGAGCCAATGTATCCTCCCAGCCCCACCTGGGCCACCACAGGTGCCTCTGACATGAGTGACATGTCCCCTGGTCACACACAGCCACCCCCACAAGATCAAACACAACCCTGGTGTGGGCCTCTGTGAAATCGAGTTTGAAACCTCTGATAATGAAAGAAACTTCAAAGGAAGATTTGGAGGCAAAGGATGGGATGATATCAAGCTTTAAAGCTGTTCTCAAATGCTCTAGTGCTGTGTTGGCGAACCTATGGCACACATGCCGGAAGTGGCACACAGAGACATTTTTCTGGGCATGTGAGCCGTCGCCAAACTCACCTGAAGCTGCACATGTGCACATGCTGTAGCTGCTGTTCAGACCTCTGGTGCGCATGTGCTCAATTCAGGGGACCCAGCTGGTCTTCAGAGCTCTCTTGCGCATTATTATTATTATTGTTGCTGTTGTTGTTGTTAAAACATATATGCTGCCCTTTTCCCGAAGGACTCGGGGCGGCTCACACAGATTTAAAACAACAATAAAGAGATATTAATTAAGGGTTAAAATAGCAAATTTAAAATCAGTTAAAATATTTAAAAACCCCATCAAGTCAGCTAATTTGTTGGAATAGTCACATCTTCAGGTCGTGACGGAAGGATCGGAGGTCAGGGGCCATCAGGAGCTCAGTGGGCAACCCATTCCAGTGGGTCGGTGCACCCACCGACAACGCCCTCGCCCTGGGAGCCGCCAGCCGACATTGTCTAGCCGACAGGACCCTGACAAGGGCAGCTCTATGTGAGCACACAGGGCAGTGGGAGGAAGGCAGAAGGTGGTCCTGCAAGTACCCAATGCCATATAGGGTTTTATAGGTGAGTACCAGCACCTTGAAGCGGATCCGGAGGCCCACTGGTAACCAGTGCAGCTCGCGCAGGAGAGGTGTCACACGGGAGTAATGGGAAGCTCCCATAACTACCAGCGTGGCCACATTCTGGACCAGTTGGAGCCTCCGGGTGCACCTCAAGGGCAGCCCCATGTAGAGGGCATTGCAGTAGTCTAACCAAGAAATAACAATGGCATGAGTGACTGTGCAAAGGGCATCCGTGTCTAGAAAAGGGCGCCTGGTGCACCAGGCGAACCTGGGCGAAAACCCTCCTGGTCACGGCCTTCAGATGGTCTTCCAAGGACAGCCATGCATCCAGAAGGACACCCAGATTGCGGGCCCTTTCAGAGGGAGGGAGCACCTCCCCCCCATCAAAAATGATGGGGCATCTAGAACATGGGATGCCGGTATCCACAGCCACTCAGTCTTGGAGGGGTTAAGTCTGAGCCTGTTCCTACCCATCCAGGCCTGTACTGCCTCCAGACACTGAGACATCACAGACAGGGCATCCCTGGGTTGGCCCGGGGTGGAGATGTAAAGCTGGGTATCATCAGCGTACTGATGATACCTCACCCTGGAGCTACGAATGATCTCACCTAGTGGCTTCATGTAGATGTTAAAGAGCAGGGGGGAGAGAACTGACCCCTGAGGTACCCCACACGAGAGGGGCTTTGGGGAGGATCTCTGTCCCCCCGCCCATACAAACTGCAAACGACCCGAGAGGTAGGAGGAGAACCACTGTAAAACAGTGCCTCCAACCCCCAACCCCCTGAGTCACTGCAGTAGGATACCATGGTCGATGGTATCAAAAGCCGTTGAGAGGTCAAGTACAACCAGGATGGAAGAACATCCTCCATCCCGGGCCCGCCAGAAATCATTTACCAGGGCGACCAATGCTGTTTCTGTGCTGTGACCTGAATCTCGATTGGTATGGGTCTAGATAGTCCGCTTCCTCCAGGAATTGTGGGAGCTGGTGTGCCACCACGGACTCAACAACCTTCGCTATAAAGCGAAGGTTGGAGAAGGGATGGTAGTTGTTAAGGGAGTCTGGATCCAAGGCAGGCTTCTTGAGGAGGGGTCAAACCACTGCCTCTTTAAGAGTGGCAAGGAAGACCCCCTCCCTCAGAGAAGCATTGACAACAGCCTGGATCCAGACTCCAGTCACCTCCCTGGTTGCCGAGACAAGCCAGGAGGGACATGGGTCCAATAAACACGTGGAGGCACCCAGTCTTCCAACAATCCTGTCCACTTCATCCACAGACACAGGTCAAACTCAACCCAGATGTTACCAACAAGACTTGCTCCTGTCTCCTCGTCAGACTCTGCCCAGTCAGAGTCTAACCCAGTCCAGATCTGAGCGATTTTGTCTTGCAGAAACTGAACAAAATCCTCAGCTCTGCCCTGTAAGGGGTCATCCCTAGCTCCCTGATGAAGGAGAGAGCGGGTCACTCGAAACAGGGCCGCTGGGCGGTTTTCTGCAGATGCAATGAGAGCAGAGAAATACTCGCATTTCTCCACTTTCATCACCACAAGGTAAGACCTAATATAGGTTCTTAGTTGTGTTCAGTCAGATTCGGACTGAGTAGATCTCCAGCAGTCCTCTAGGCATCTTTTCCGGTGCTTCATCTTCCTAAGCTCTGTGGAAAACCAAGGAGCCACATGGGATCGGCACCACATTAGAGGCTGCAAAGGCGCGATTCAGTCCAGGGCCCCGGCGGCCACCCGTTCCCAGGACGCCACCAGGGCCTCTGCTGAATCGTGGGTTTGGGAAGTGGGAAATGTCCCAAGTTCCGTCAGGAACCTCTCTGGGTCCATCAGGCACCTGGGGCGGAACCAATGCATTGGTTCCGCCTCCCAGGGGCGAGAGTTGGAGGATTGAAAGTCCAGCCTAAGGAGGGAATGGTCGGTCCATGACAGGATGAATAGACAGCTCTCCCCTACCCTGACCAGTTATCCACTGCCCAGAGAGAAAAATCAGGTCAAGTGTGTGTCCACCACTGTGCATTGGGCCCTGCACAACCTGAGTCAGGTCCATGGCCGTCATGGAGGCCATGACCCCCCATACTAACTCAGATGTCTCACCGACTGATGGCAAGTTAAAGTCTCCCACAACCACAAGATTGGGGAGCTCAACCACCAGTTAGGTCAAGACATCAAGTAGTGCGGGCATGGCTGAAGATACCCAGCTGGGAGACAGGTACGTAATCAACAGACCTGACTGAACTCCAGGATCCCACTTCAACAGTAAAGACTCACACCCGCCTATTTGAGGGACAGTGACCTCCCTAGGACTGAGACCTTCTCTAATAATTACCGACACCCCCCTGCCCCTTCCCTGGAGTCGCGGCTGGTGCAGCACACAGAAACCTGGTGGGCATAAATATCATGTTTAATCATTTAGAATTCAAATACAAACTTGTATTTCTTTGTGTGGCATTTTCTATTCTTTATTGAAAGGAGCAAATTACTTTTAATTGCTAATAATAAAATAACGTGTCTGAAAATTCAATCTTACCCATTATTCCACTAAGATAGATTCCATAAAGGGAGAAGCCTATTGTAGCAGCATTCCAGATGGTCCCAATGACAGCATATAGAAGAATTGTCCCTAAGTTGCCAAAGAATAGTCGGTTTGGCATGAAGTATCCTGCATCTAACACAATGGGTGGCAACAGGTAAAAGAAAAAAACTGTTGGTGTAAGGGTGAAGGAGGCAATATGATCAGCTGCATATACAATGCCACCCAGGAAGATGCCAAGGACAATGAGGAGAACACTTTCTGGAACCACAGTGGTAACTTTATGGGACAGGTGGAAAACTGAAAAAAGAGATAAATTGCTTGAGTAAACAACAAGAAAAATAATTAACACGCACAGTTTATAATATGTTTAAAGCAATATCTATCTGAACAGAACAAATTGCCAACCCAGACTGCTTTCCCTGGACAATTATTGCTTATTCCCTTTTAGTCACATTGCTAGATGTTTAACCATTGCTATATTTTCACCTATTATGTGTATTTATTATTGGCATGTCATGCATTTACAATACGTATATGGTCAAACAAGACTTTACCAAACCTATCAAGTAAGACTGAGGGTGCAGATTGTGAGAGTTGAAGCTTGTTGGGGTAACTTGTTCTGTGTTCATGACTTTTAACCATTCCACACAGAACAGACATATGTGGCTTGGGACACGTATCTGTATATGTTTCAATACAAAGATCTATCTCTTTCTCTCAAGCAAACATCTTTCATAATATAATTTGGTTGGCAATAACAATATTTTTCTGCTTCCCTGTTTCCTGTTCAATGCACATCAGCTGCCTAATATCTTCCATACTATCAAGGACAGACCACCACAAATTAAAGTCAAGCCAGCCTTATGACAATCCAAATTGATCAAAGGTACCACAACTATTAGAAATCTTTTTATTGATATTCAGGATCCAATAAATTAGTCCTGTGAAAAGGGGGGAATTGTTAGAAGTTTAAAGGCCTCTGATCTGCCTCCCCTTTCTAGCATCTCACTATCTCCATCAAAGAATAGGACTTCCCTCAGGGTAAGGAAGATGCCAGATCTTCTTATAATAAATCCAAACATAGGAAGGAATCTATGTATGTGAGGGAGAGGGTGATCTTCCTTTCTGGATTTCACATATAGCTCAGGAATAAAGCCCAGGGTAGGAGCACCTCAATTTGCACAGGAAAGACACACCAAAAACAGCATGCACATGTACACCCCCAAACTCACACCAAGGATAAAAACAAATCTCTGGATCCCATTCTTTCTGTAGACTCCCTTTCAAAACAAATCTCTTTATTCTTCAGAATAAATTAATCTCCTTTCTCATAGTATGTCTGGATTTTATTTTTGATTTGTTCTGGCACCACCCTGGCTCATGAAACTCCCAGATTATTCTTCTAACAATAGGAACCCATTTTTATCACTGTGTAAGTCTAGTGTTGCAATCCTTGGTTCTCCAGTTTATCCAGAAAATAAAACATTCCTTCATTACATGCATAGCATTTATTTTTATAAGTTTTGTTTGATTCTCTGTATTGGTTCCACTTGTTAGTTAATATGATTTTTGAATAAAACAATTTGACCTTTATCTTGGAAAGCTGTGTTTTTCCTGTTTTCTGCAGATCATTAAAGCCAAAAATATAAGATGAACTTGGGATGTCTCTGAAAGTTTAAATCAGTTATTGAAAGAAATTAGTAGTGTTTGTGATCTTTAAAAGGCAAGACTATTGAGAAATTGTTTCTTTAAAATAAAACTTCCAGGTCCCCAAATTTTAGAAATGCATTCCAGACTGAAGTAAAAAGTTCCTGACCTTCTAGAAAATTATCTTTCCAGAAATAAAACAACGTAATAGATAAATCGAAATCTGGAGGAAAATGTGTGTAATTCCTTGCAACTATCCCAATTACTTGAATAACTTTTGTGGCCACTAGATGCCAGTGTTGCACTGATGATCCTACCTAGTGAGATGAAAGGTATCAAAAGAGTTTGATCCTAGAATTGTGGCATCCAAGCAATATACAGTACATAAGCAATTTGTGTCTCTTTAACTTCTGTAAAGAACTGAATACCCAAGACAGGATCTAAAAAGAATTTCTCTTCATTAGTGTCATTGAAGACTCCTTCTCCAGGAGAAGGCGTCTCTTAAGAACACTAAGCCAGATACATGTACAAGCAATCATTAAAAGAACAAAGTGTTTCTCAATAGGTTAAAGATTAATTCTTTATGTCATCAGAGCTTTGAGAACAATGAATATCTGTATTTAGATACTACCCAGTGGGAAGAATCAACAATGAGCAGCCTTCCATTCAGACAACCTGAAAGATGCTATGTCTCTTGTTGCAGGCATTTTTAGGACAAAGATTGGTCATTTTTTCTGTCAACAGGTGACACCGGGTGGAAGAAAAAAGAAAATACTAGCAATTTACCAGTTGTTGCTGTTAACCATTTTGTCCAATGAACAGTAAAACAATAAAGGTCCACAGACAGGATAATTAGCAAACATTATATGAAATATGAATATATATATATATATAGAATATATAGAATAAAACAGAACAGAATGGAACAGAATAGAATGATACTTTGCTACTTTTTGTCAGATCTACCATTTGACCACTTAAGCCCTATTTCACTTCACTTTGATGGCAGCCTGCCATAAAATGTGGAGATGGGGAATGGAAGGAGACATGACAGGAACTAGAGGTGCCATCCAGAGACAATGGTTGCAGAATCCAAGGACACAAGCCTAGGAATTGAATGCAAAACTCCCATCCAAAGAGGTGCCAAATTGTGCAATTGTTAATAAACACCTAATTTGAACCTTATTGGAAACCACCAAAATAACCAAAGGAGGGCCTTTGGGAGAAGGGAGAAGGGAAAGTTACTGAGGAGAAGGGAAAGTTACTGGGGTTATGCAGGAAATTCTCAAATCTGGCTTTATTATGCTGTAACCACTTGGCTTTTCTAAAAGTACACCTTTCACTACAAATTAAGTTCAGGGTTTTCTTTCTTGAATGTCCAAGCTGGGACAGGTCTGTCATTAAGCCAGATCTGCAGTAATGATCCATCTGGAGACCCTCGTCTACTGTGTGGACTGTGCATGGAATTCTAACCATGAAAACAAGCCAGAAGAGATGGACATCTGAAAAGAAGTCACTTCAAGACCCAGGAGCAGTGGTGGCTATCCTGAACTTGGGAAAGGAGAGAGATCCTAGAATCTCCTTCTATTGGCTTGTAGAGATTGGGAAGATGGAGGAAGATGGAGGATTGGGAGGAGAAGCCCTCCAGAGTAATCTTCTCCTGGGAATCTGCCCCAGGGCACCATGCACCGAAAATGAGTGCAGAGCAGTGTGAGGCAAGCCAGACCCCACAAGATCATTTTTGCACAGGCAATCAATTTCCTAAGAGAAGCCTTCAATGAGCTCAAACCCTGCAATGCCCAAGAGTGGCCAGCACCACCATCAGTTTGAGCTTGACTGAAGCAGCATCCACACCTGCCACAAGTTTGGCCATTGCCCCACAGGCTCTGGTCCAGCAGCCAGCGGTGGCTCAACTGGTCCAGCACCCCCCTTCTGCATGGGCTGCAGTATGAGGAATGAACAGGGCAAACTTGAAGCCCTAGTACAGGAGGACAAATATAATGTCATCAAAATTTGGTGGATGAAATCTTGCCTGAAACATACCTATAATGTTTATGAAACATAAACCTAGAAGTGATTAACTTGTTCAAAAGAAACAGCCCCAATAAAAGAGGAGGCAGTTACAGTTTTTTGCACAGTAACACAGGAAATTGATTTGTATTAAGGTAGTTGTTTAATGATTACAATTGAGACTGGAAACTCAATTGTTAAGCGAAAAAGTTGCTAAGTGAAATATGACTGTGTTTATGATCTTACTTCAGCTATCCTTTTCTACAAAGATAATAAAACTGAGGACTGGTTGCAAAGTTATGTTTTCATCACCATCATAACTGTGAACAGTTGCTGTACAAAGCACAGTCTTCCTTTAGACATGTGGTTTGCATGTCTCCCCCACCTTTGTCTCTATCCATTCATTTTTTTTGAAAGGGAGAAATCCAGGCAGTTTACATATTTTCCCCTGATTTTAATCCCATAATTTTACCACTGTAAGATAACTGCAAGAAAGTGGCTGCATCCAAATAGTCTTGTAAACTAAATAGAATTTTGAATTTATGTCTATGGCTTAGTCGAAGGTCCCAATTACCATGGTACATATGTTCTTATCAGTATAATTTTATTTGTTTAATAAAAACAAAAATTGCTTTTAAAAAAAAAACCCTGGTTAATATTTGACTGACTTCAACCTCTCAGAATTTTATTCTTTGTTAAACTAGTTTAATGATAACCTGGAATTCTTATAGCATTGTAATAAGTTCATTAAATTAATGATTTATGAGGTTGTTCCCTCTAAGGGAGTAAATTAACAAACTTACATTAACATTTTAAAAGGAAACTACAATTTTTGGATCACCAGGTCAATGTTTCTCATTTGTCATTAGATCTTTAAGGCTAACCATAGACTTAACCTCTAAATCACCTGTTAGTATGTAAAATAAATGGAAGGAGATTCTAAATTCTACAACATATACATTGAGCATATATTCATATTTTATAATGGAAAACATACTAGTATGAAGTGTGAAATTCTACTCAATATAACTTTTTTACTGTTCTATTGTTCAGTTTTTCAAGACAAAGCATATAAAATTTGGTTAAAATCAACTAAAGAATAACCAAGACATTGGTTTATACAAGGTTAACATAGTGCCATGATGGCAAACCTATGGCACACATGCCAGAGGTAGCACACAGAGCCCTTTCTCTGGGCACGCGCAGTGGCCAGCTGCTCTTCCGGGTTCTATCATGCATATGCATGCCGGCCAGCTGGTCCAGCACGCATGCACATTGGCCAGCTGGCCCAGCATGCATGCGCATCAGCCAGCTGCTCTCTTCTGGGTTCCAGCACACACATGTGCACCGGCCAGCTAGTCTTCGAAGACATTTAAGTAGTGTAAAATTGCTGAACTT
>JANHFM010004414.1:48659-60878 GCA_032468115.1 Grayia smithii
ATCAAGGCTTGAACTATCTCACTTTGCATGTAATGAGTCTATCTCATATATTAGTTTCACCTTTTATGTTGCATTACAGAAATAAATGAACTTTCGCATGATATTCTAATTTTTTGAGTTTCACCTGTACATAAAGAACCTTTTGAATATGTTCAGAATACTATTCCGCTGCATATATCTTAAAGATAATCTATGCATCTTCAGTTTACTTCAGCTGAGAAATTTAGGCACTGATCACAGTACAATTTTACTATTGATTATTCTTCCTTCTATCTTACAGGCCTTTTTAGGAAGGTTGTTATTTGGAGAAATAGATGACCTGTTATGGTGGATCGGAATATCCATTTCTCTCCTTGGACTTCTGTTACTTCACACCGCACCATCACTAATAGAACAGCAAATCTATCTGAAGAAGAAAAAAAAATAGAATGCAATAGGCTTTTAATTCATAACACAGGAAAGGAATAAATAAATAAAACAGGAGTCCAAGTTTGGTGGAAATACAGAATTGCCATGATGTCCTTATAGTAGATATTGTTGTGCTGGATACTCAAAATACTTTAATCATACTGAACCATAAAAGGACCATAAACAGAATTTTGGAAAAAAGGACAGCCATCATATCCGTGACATTTGAGGATATTTGGTGAATAATTATCACACTATTTACCATGACCAATTGGAATAAAAGATCTCACAATTCTTAAGAAAGATATGGTACTAAATGCAATAGGTTTTCCCCTTTTCTATGGTAAATTGATTAATCACAAAGAGATTAATCTCTTTAAACACAGAGAGAGTAAGAAATACATTGATTTATTATTTTCAAGTTACAAAATTGTACATTGTATGCTGATGGTGTTAGCGGTGGTATCCATGATAATGCAAATTACCAAAATATATATCAAATACAAATTTTAAAAATATATCAATAAAAATATAAATATGATGACATCAATATGATTAGACATGCTTTGTGAATGCCACCACTTTAATATAATCAACCAACTATGGATTAATGCAACACGGTAATACTTAACAAAAAAATTCCTAACAGAAAAATGGGCTGCTTTTATTCAAACTCAAAGCTTCAATTAGAACAATATGCAAAGCCAACTGTAAGAATTTAAATTTTGTTCCTAATGTATAATATGAAAACACTTCAAAAAAATTCAGTGCAGGTGATGAATTTCAATATAAAAATAAATGTTTCTTTGATAATTCATCTATGATTGATCTTTTTAATATCTCAACAAATTTTGGGTTTTTCTGCTAGTCCTATGACTAAGAATATCTCCAGGGTCGTAGCTGTTGGATATTTCTCCATTCTCAGTGAGGCCAACTTAATAGGATCTGATTTTGGTTTGTTTTTGTCAGATCCCTATAAGTGATGCTGCCATTCAATTGGGAGAAGGGGGGCCTTGGATTCGATTTATTAGTATTGCCTGTGTCAGCAGATATTTTATAACTTATATCCTGGCGCCAAAGCACCCTGAGATCTCCTTAACTTTGGGGCATGTTTATGATGGCCATATGGCCTGTTTCACTTTAAAGGATAATGGAAGATAACAATGGGAACACATCAGGGGTGGGTTCTACCCACCTTTGCTACCGGTTCTCTTCGTGCATGTGCGTGCATGCGTGCGCGCAAAATTTGCGTGTGCGCTTCGCTTGCGCACGCGCGTAAACTGTGCTACCATGCATGCGCAGGAACTTTATTTTAGGAAAAATCGCCGAAAAAGCGCTCTGCGCATGCGCAGAGAGCTAATTTCGGTGATTTTTTTAAAAAAAGGTGAGTTGGGGAGCGCGGGTGGGCCCGGGTCCGGGACGCTGCGAACCGGTTCAGTGACGTCACAGCATCACCGCTACCTACTCGTGCGAACCGGACCGAACCAGGGGCAACCCACCACTGCTACTGAAGCAAAAAACTGGTTCTAAAGTTCTCATTATTAAAAATAAACCAATTCTCAGAACCATGGGAGATGTGAGACAGTTCCAAGAATGTGATATATCAGCTCATGGACAAAATGATTAAAACTTTAGAAAAAAATTAGCAAGCTTGAGCATACCTGGTGACTTTGAAGAGTTTGTCATTGGAACCGTAAAGGATTAGGGGGGCTAAACTCTCTATCCATACCTTTGTTGAACAGCTTGAGATAAACTTTGCTTTTCCATTCTGTATCAGTCTGGTTGGGATGGATCACTCTGTTTGCAGTTAGTTTTAAGCCGCAAAAATGGGGCATATATAGATTGAATGCAGCAGATTCTAGTTAAACATTAGGGAAAATGGTAATGGTTAACACATAGCTTATAAATACTTCAAGAACTGATAGGCATTTATAGTAGAATATTTAAATGGAATTGAATAGGCATTTGTCATAGTTGTTATAGTTTTTTGCATCTTGCACTGAACATGTGATTCACTAAACTAAAGTAGGTACTAGAGTCTTGTGGGATCTCTGTCTTTTTGTGAAGTTGTTGAGCTCCTTTCTAACCACAGTGCAGAAAACTGGGAGTTAGTTTTCTAGTCTTTTTTTGGAAAGTCACAAATGGCTGGAGTGAGAAACTCACATTATCATATGTACTATAAAATAGCTTTCATACTATAAAACAAAATAATTTTTCACCAACTATAAAAACATCAGGAAATCCTGGCCCTACTTGTGAGTTGCACAGATTTATCCAGTTTGTGCCTGTCACTAAAGGCATGTGTTATATGTAATCACAAGCCATATGAAAGTTTCCTATTCCCAGATTAAGTTTTCTCTTCAGTTATGATTTGCACAAGACAATTTCCTACTTGATTGCTTTTCTAATGTCAGCAGTTAGCTAAAGATGGAGTTTTCTGTTTCCTTTTTTATCCATTTGCAAAGATCATTAACTGGGAATATTCTTTTAATGTATTATTCTTATAAAGTAATATATTAACATAATTATTTGTGGGTTTTTTCATTGCCTTGACAAAGAATCCCCTGAAGGGCTAATAGTCAATTTGCAAGATAATAACAAAGACAGGTTACAAGTTAAACTATCACTGTATAGAAACTAGGAAATGCACCTATAACATTTTTATGTACTATTACAGTGAGTTAAAAGGTGGCAGACAGGCAAATATTTGAGATGTATGCCCTCAGCACTTTTTAAGATACACAGAATAAAAGAAAAAGAAGAAAAAGAAAAAGATTAATTTGCCAAAGTTCAGCAAATGAAATATGAGAGGCAAATAACTGATTCTGGAATAGCTACTGTAATTTCTGGATAAATGACTGGGGGGAAAATAGGCTATGATTGCTCTGAAAGGAAAGCAATAACATAAGGCAATATTATGACAAGATGGTTTTGTTAATTTAAACTCAGTAGTAGTAATAAAAAAGTTCAAGGCAAACAAAAAAGAAATTATGTACCATATTGTTATTGGGTTGAAATCATTCTCTTTCAGTTATAAGAAAGTGCATTATATACATCCTTGTTTAAAATGAGGGTATCAGAGATTGAAGCCAAGACATGCATTCTATCTATGATTTTTCATCACATAAATCCTATTACTAAAATCAATTCAATGTCCAAGTGTCTCTAAATATGTAACCAAAATTATATAATAAGAATACAATACTGGGGGATTCAGCCTTGAGTTATGCTCAAAGCAGCAGGGGGAAAAAGTACAAGAAATACAAAATGACAATTGGATATGATGAATAAAATGGAATGACTGGATCATTCGATCATCAAATTATTGAATTACAGGATTAAAAAAACAACAAGCAATGAACTTTGGAATTCAGGCCAATTATAAAGTGAATCTATTAAACATCAGTTTTTATTTTCTATCTCATTTGTATAGTCTATTAAGCATATATGTATGCCATTGCAATAAAAATGACTCTCAATGGCTCACATAAAAAAATACAGTATTAAAAACTCCCTATAAAAATCCAACAACACAAGTATGAAAATAAGCAGAATAGAGCTACAACAACTCAAATCAAAAGAGACTGTCCAAAAAAGATTGGTCTTTAGGCACTTGCAAAAAACCAGTAGAGATTTCATTTCTGCTGAAATGAAAAACTTTTGAGGTCAAAACCAGTCCTTAAATTGGACCTGGAAATGAATTGGCAACAAATGCAGGGTCTGAATAGTGATATGTGCTACCAACATTGGTAACCCAAAGTTGCAATCCACTGCATACACTGGAGACAATTGCAACTGAACAGCAAATTATTAATTTCTGGGAAATATTGAAATGGGAAGAGATATCTCAAGAGCATAAAAAAAGCTGCATAATCACTGTCATTACAAGAAATTATAGAGACAATGTATGAAATTGGGAAAGGCCTTTGATCCTAATAGCTTCCCAGATGAATAGTTAGAATTTGTTTGTCTGTCTGTCTGTCTGCCTTTTCTCCTTATGTTCAAGGTACCACATACAAAGATCTTCCTTCATTTTATCTCCACAACTTCTATCATGTGAAGTAGGTTGGACTGACAGAAAGTGATCAGGTTGATGGGATACATAGAGGGTGCAAAAGAACCAGGTTTTGCCAGTTCCCAGAATTCTGAGTTAAACTTTATGCTATATTGGCTCTTATATAAGTTTATCCATACACAATGTTGTTTGGCTATCTTATTGTAGACATAACTATCTATTGTAGGCTCTCTGCTTCCTTTGTAGTATTTCAGATTACCACATTCTATAACATGCATTGTTATTCTGGTATATCATTGCAATCCAAAGAAATAGGGTTCATTTGTAAGGATTATGAAGTGCATTTTACCTGCTGTGTGATAAAAGCATTTCTGTGTCCTATACATGGACAAGATGCCCTACAATACCCAGCCTAAGAGCTTAATTTAGCTCATGTGTACTTGGCTGCCAGGGTCTCCTAGAAAAGTTGTGTCATAACTCAAACCACAGAGGGCAATTTCTATCCTTTCCAAATATTCAATTTTCAAACTCAGAACACTGTTTGCCAATCCTGGCTCCTCTCTTCTTTGGAACAACCAATCCAGATTCCAAGTCTCGAGAGGAAACAAATTCATAGACAAATATTTGGGATTTAATGCAAGCTTAAAATAAAAGCAAAAAGTTAAGGTAAACCTAAATTATGGAGTATAATTGGCACACTTAAATTGTCAGATGGATGTTTAAACATAAAACAAACCTTAGGGGAAATAGGAGGATTGCTTGCCTTATAGCTAAAATAACATTGAAAATTGCTAACTTTTTTAAAGCACATATCAGAAGTGTATAAGGCAATAATTATATTCAATTATATTTACATTATAGGCATCTTTTATCCTTTTATTTCAAACATAGATTTCTATGCCCTCTCGGTCATGGTGCACACACATGTGTGTGTGTATCTTCGTATTATTACTGTATGATATATTTACAAAAACATTTTGCTTACAAGTTCAGACCCAGATCCATAATATAGCAAGGTAGCCAAATATTGCATAGTGTTCTGCAGGATCAGAAGATTAATGGCTACTGTGATAACTTTCCTTATTTCTTTTAAATGAGGAATAGTTTGTGATTTTAAATTCATAAGATCTGCTTGTTGAGTATAATAAAATAAACTATGCTGGGTAAGGGCATTAATTCACTGAGTCTAGAGGCAGGAAGCCCTTTTCAAAGTTACAGTCCATACTCTATATTTTCTTTCTCTCCCCTTTTTTATTAGGCTATATCTACTTTCATGACAGGGAAAGTTCACAAACAAAAAGAGAAATCAAGTTGACAAATATTGATAGTTTTTTTTGCTAATTTTAAGAATGATGAGAAGTTTTAAGGTCTGCAAAAATGTAGTTACAGGTGCATTTGGTCTAATGGACAGAGAATGCTGACTTCAGGCATAGCCCAATAATGTCTATTCTCATTAGTGATTCTTCTGCTCCATACCTTTCCCTTTTTTCCATATATTATATCAAGAGATCAGGGAAAAGGAGCAGTTTGCTGATTCCAAAATCTTTCAGGATACCAATAATAAATGTTTTACTTATCTGAAATAAAGATGGTGAATTAAACACTGAGATTTAAAATTAATCTGCAACCTCAGAATATCCTTAGACTTTCCCTCTTTTTGTGCTTTTTTGCATTGTTTTAATTTTAATAAATGAAGTAGACCTGCAAAAATAGAAATGTGTTCTTCTCTGGTGTAATTCAGTTGCATTATTAATGTATGCAAAAATATCCTCCACCAAACTCACTACAAAAGTTGTGATGCCTATAAGTCATGTGATCTATCATTATTCCATCTTTTTTTAAAAATGGAATGATCCCCAATAAAGTACCAGAAATAATCCTTTTCCAAATTTTATTTTGAGGTAAATCTTTAATTTCAAGCTCCTAGATTCTGGAACAGATGCTTTACAGAGTAGAAAAAATGGTTCTAAATAATTGCAAACTATTGCAGTTGTCCATATATAGAAAAATACATATTTGCACTTCACAAAATTCTCCAGTTTAGACAAGATATGATTTGATCTCACAATCTTAATAATGCCCAACATTGATTATTCAATATGGTTATCTTTGTTTCTAGGATCTTTTCAGAAGTACAGCACAACATGGAAAGTATAAACTAGAAGCATAGAAGATGCCTTCAGATAGATGGTTCCTAATGCTGTTGATCAAAGAAAATTATGCAGCTAATCCACCTTTTTCTCCATAATTATTCAGAAAAAAGATATGCCATTTGTAGAGAGAAAATAATTGCAGAGAATAAAGATAATGGGAAAATATAATCTGAAACCAATCCTAGGTTTAATGCCTAAAATAAATATTTGAGCAACAACAAAAGTGTATTTTGAGTTAAATAACTGGTAAAACACCCAATTCAATACACAAACAGTAAAAGTCATTAAAAATAAAGCATTAGATAAAATCAGTATAAAAAACTAATCTGTGTAGGTAAAAGGATGCACAAAGAAGAATCTCAGACTTACAAATTTTGGCCAGACTGGCCACGAGAATCCAGAGAGCAATAATAAAAGGATCCTGGACATGATGCCATTTGAAAGTGACGATGTGGTAACCTTCATTTTTATGATTTAGAGTGCTGTCTTCCATCTGTGCTGCAACAGGAAAAAGGAAAAAAAACAAGAAAATCCCCCAAATTTGCACTGTGCCCATCATGGCAGAGTCTTTAAATAATAGGTTTTCAAATTACTGAATATCTGCAAAGATTGCTTGCTGTCTTCATTGACTGAAGTGATCCCTGGACACGGAAAACTGGATGAGAGGCTGGATCAGATAAATTTCCAAGGGTGAAAGGCGGCTGCTACTACTACTGCTACTACTACTACTGCTACTGCTGCTGCTGCTGCTGCTGCTATTAGGTATCAACAGTATTACATATGCTTGTGCAGCTGTGTATAACCAACAGGGGTCAGCCATGCCATAGTTGAAGCTGCCTTTATACATTTGCCTTGATTACCTTTGCTTTGGGGCGGATGTTTCTTGACAAATCTGTTCTGATCAACTCTGATTATAATTTTTCCATTTGGGAAAAGTGGAACATCAATGACAAACCTTGAGGAGTTACAGCAATGTGAACATGAGAAAGCTTGCAGATATCTGAGTGGTCACACTTTGTTCTGGTATTTTGTGTGTGTTATGAGAAACATAACCACAAACCATCTGCCTCCAAAAAAACAGTACACTTAGAGCAGCAGCAAAATCACTGATTTAGAGAACATAAGACAGAGCAAGGAAGAACATTGGTTCAATACAAACATTTCTCTTTTATCAGAGAAAAATAATTCCAATGGTCGGTAGGTGTAAAGAGAAACCAGTGGACTTGATCCCTTAAAAATAGACTCCTTTCTTCATAAGTAGGACTTGTAAAAAGTTCAGTATCTCTTACTGGAAAAACAGCCTGCCTGAGCCCATTATCAAGACTAATAACCTCCTGCATAAGCAATTCAGATTTGCGTTGGAGTTCAAACAACCACTTATCTATTAGGTGATAAGGGAGAAAAAGCTTGAGGGAAAACAGACTCATAGATAAATTTTTGGGTCATAATGAGTGCCTTGCAGGCTTGAAATAGTAGCAAATACTTTGAAGTTACTGTAAGCCTAGGCAATTGAATACAATTAGCACACTAAAATTATCAGATGAATGTTTAAACATAAAACAAATCTTGGGGGAAATAGGAGGCTTGTTTGCCTGATAGCTAAGGAAGCACTGAAGTTAAAATTGTTAAATATTCAGTTGTAACTGTAAATATAAAGTTGTAGCTTTATCTAACATATCAGATAGGCAGATTTCTCAATAATTATACTCAACCAGTCAGTTTGGACATCCCTTTCTTTCAAAACTAACCTTCTCTGGGCTCTTGTGTGTGATCAGTTGCTTGCAGCATTGCGACCCTGTAACCATTGATTGAGAACATGATTGCAAAACATGAATGCTCTTCAATAGGCCTCCAACTCACCATGGAGAAAACTTCCACCTGCAGTTTCTTCCTCCATTGCAAGTGGGTTTCCCCCTTCCCCCTTTCCAGCAGCACCGGCTGTGCTATGTGGTCAGCATGTGGCAAATTATCTCAAGGCAAGATTGCCTTATTCCAATTACTGCTTGAGGCTATTGCAAGTATACTTATTCTGGCCATTTGGGATGTTTCTTTTTGGCAGTGGTAGAGTCAATAGCCATTTAAAAATATTCATTGCTGGACCTCTACAATACTAGATATATTAGGAATCAGCACTTCCCGCACAAAAATTACCAACTACCATCCTCCATGGTTTAGGCATGGTGCAGGAGCATTCCTGACAAGTTTAATTGCTGTACTAGCATACCATTGATTTAAATGCATTTCTGAAACTTCACTGCTGCAGTTCCAAAGTCATGGGGGTACAGCAGTCCTTCCCCTCATCTTCAGCATTGCATCATGAAAGTTATAGAGGGTTACTTTAAGGCCGAGTTGTCAAACTCACGTTGTCATAGCGTTGTCATGTGGCATATCATGACCTTTTCCCCTTTTGCTAAACCAGGAGTGGGTGTAGCCAGCGTGTGACGCATCTGGCCCGTTTGACAACCCTGCTTTAAAGTGACATAATTCGCTCCATTGCCTGCTCTACTGTTAGCAGAGGGATGAAAAGTGTTAGCAGAGACTAAATACAGCCTAAAAGAGGTGAAAAGATCCACTTCCTCCTTTTCCCTGCTTTACTTTTAATTGATAACTTGACTATGGAGGGATGGGGAGAGAGAAATGTTTAGGGGATAGAAATGGCAGCAAATTCTACCTAGACTAGGGAAAAACTGAGAAAAAGATTTCTAGATACTTGGTTTTGGAATGTCTAGTCAGGGGTGTCAGACTCAAGGCCTGTGGGCTGGATCCCGCCCACAGGGTGCTTAGATCTGGCTACAGGGTTGCCCTGGAAACAGTGAAGGACCAGCCAGCAGTGCCTCTGCCAGTGAAAATGAAGTTTGGGAGGGCTGTTTTCACTGGCAGAGGGTTGCAGGAGAATGTTGCAGCCAAAACGGAGCTCGGGAGCCTGTTTTCACTGGCAGAGTGCTCGAGTGACATCGAGCTAGCCATGGCCTGGCCCCCCAAGGTCAAACACAACCCTGATGCAGCCCTCAATGAAATCAAGTTTGACACCCCGGTCTAGCTAAAGAGCTTAATTTAGCCCTTGCCTGATTGGCTGCCAAGAAAATTGTGGACCTCATAATCTAAGACAATGCAAGGTGCCAAGGTCACAATATGTACTTTTCCTGAGTTCATCCTCAGAATGTGCTTCACTCTTACTCAGAACAAACCAGATTCTAAGGAATCAGAATGGTGACTGATGTTGCATTAATGTTTAAGAAAGGAAATATAGCATATGTCTTTTTGGCCGCCTAAGCACTATAAGCAAACTGAATGCCAAACTGTTGGAAATGACAGAAATGAATTGAATGTATAAAGCTAATTTGCAAAGGTCAGGCAAGATTTTGATAAGGGAAATTAATTATGAAATGTAACATAATTCCAGGCAGTAATCTTTATATTGTGTTTATTATTTTAAATCAATAGGAGAGCCGGTTTGGTCTAGCAATTAAGGTGCTGGCCTAGAAACCAGGAAATAGTGATTTCTAATCCCACCTGAGACAAAAAAGTCACCTGGGGGACTTTTTCTCTCAGTGCAACCCATGTCATAGTTGTTGCTGAGACGACAGCAACAACTATCTTCTATGACAGCCAACAACTATGGCTGAGCACATTGGTTTGTGCTTAATAAAATGTAAGCCGTCCTGAGTCTTCGGAGAAGGGCATTGGATTAAAAAAAAATAATAAGAGGAAGGAATATTATGTATGTTTGTTCCCTTGAGTTATTTATAAAATAATAAAGGTGTGATAAAATCAAATAAATAAATAAACAATAAATAAATAAATCTTCCAGAAATGATAAGAATGGATTGAATATAAAAAGCTAATTGCAAAGTACAAACAGGATTTTGGGGAAAAAAGAAGTCATGAACCAGGTAGGATATAATCAAAGCATCTTTTAATGCAGAAAATAACAGTCCAATTGTACTTTTTAATATAAATAGCCAATAAAAGGGATGCCAATGAAACACAAAAATAGTTAACTATATCAAAAACAACCCATTAACCAAGAACTAGTATAAATCACACCTCTCAAGATTCTTCTTTCCATGTAGGTCCACGGTCATTTTAGATTCATCTTGGGCCATTCCTAGTTGCTCTTGTTCAAATGTGGGGATTGTGCTACCAAAGAACCAGCAATAATGCTGATTCTTTGGCAGCACAATCAGATTGCTCGCTCAGTACACATATTTGGAGGCCCTGCATTTCATCCCTTTCTGTTCTGTCCATTCAGGATTGCTGCTCTGAATGTAAGTTAAGGGATCCTTCCTTCATCCAAAATCTAATTGTAGGTGGGAGGGTCAATTTGGTATATAAAGTATTATTAAGACCTGGGTGGGCAGAAAGGCAGGATATTCCCTCAGAAATATACCCTCCTGAATTTAAATGTAGAACCAGCTGTGCTGCCAGGGCAAGAGTGATGGGATGACTAGTCATCCATGACATTTTGATGGCTTTTGGAGGCATTGCCCTGCAGATAATTGCTTGTAAAACCCTGGTAGTAATATCAGGTTGTAAAAATTAGATGGTGATGTTGTGGTTATTATACTTGCTTCCCTGCTACATAGTAAGTTTCCTTACTGAAAGCTACTTATGGCTGGATTGGTACATACAGATGTATGCTCTGGGGACTTTAATCTGCCTTCCAGGGTTATAGAATCTGAGTTGGTCCATAGCTACTGCAAAATAATAGTTCAGACCCATATTATTGAAGGCCTAACTTAGAATGATAATCACCTGTTAAACCTGTATTTTTGCCTCCAAGGCACCTAGAACATGATTTGAAGTTTGGGAATGCTGCTATTAGCATCTTGTTATGGTCAGATAACTTTCTATTAGCTTTGGAGTTCTCTGTAGGTCAGAATTCCTCAACCTTTTCAACTTTATGGTCTGGTGGGAGGAGGGGGGGGGAGAGGAGATGGTTCCACATGAGCAGTGGGCAAGCATGTGTTCATGGACAGCTACGTTTGCGCAAGTGGCAGACAAATGCAACTGCCATTTGCACAAGTGGAGCACACACATACACACACTCAGACACTCGTCTGCTTTTTACATGAATGGGAATGCATGTGTGCATGCATGCGCCTGCCATTTCCGCAGCTTGATTCTGAAAGGCTCAAGGCCAAGTAGTGGGCTGTGGCCCAGGGTTTGGGCACCCCTGTGGATATGTTCCTTGCTGTAAGGAAATGAGATTTATTTTGATAAGTCTGCCCCAGCACTTATTGTATGGATTGTGAAAAATTTGTATGGGTAGACTAAAGCTGCAATGCTCTCCAAATAAGGAAATGTGATGGTCTTGGATTTGATGGCATCTCTGAGGGCTGCTTTGGTCATAATCCTGACTGCTTCTTGAAACACTCTAGGAGAGGAAACAGTTTAGAATGCCAAATGAAGGGTGGAGCCAATTGAGCCTACATTAAGAATTATTATTGCATTAGAGTATTAGAATTAATGTAATTTTTTCACTTACTGCAAATAGCTTTGTATCTGTTTAAAGTGATCCTTTTGACCAGGGGTCTGCAATCTTAAACATTCAAAGAGCCTCTTAGGCCCGTTTCCCACAGAAAACAAAACACTGGGAGCCACAAAACCTGGGTGGGCGTGGCCAACTTGACATCACTCACT